>CM055734.1:9991128-10237939 GCA_029465975.1 Dallia pectoralis
CATGAGACTGCCTGTTAGCCAACTGACTATCTCAGTAATCAATTAGTTGGGCCAGAACACGAACACACGTGGGTAAAAGAGCATTCTAAAAACTGGTCATTTGATGTTTTGATTGGTTAGATCAGATTTTTTATTAATCGTGTAATAGAAAGTATGTAGTAAACATAAAGAAGCAGTAAAACCGCCAACATATATTATATTAAGTGTCGTTCTCTTTATCAGACTGCTCTGGAAAGGCACCCTTATCTGCTCCTCTGACGGACCTGGAACAGGCTCTGGCCATGGCTGAAAGGTTCACCCAGGAGTACACCGCGCAGCTGAGAAGGTTTGAGGAGCAAATGGCGAACACCTCCAGCCTTCTAGACCTGCTGAGCAAGCAGTACGGCTGGGTGTCGGCACTGGCCAATAACACCGACACAGACGGAATCTTCCAGATCAAAACGGTATGACGCCATTGTCTGCATGGGGTTTATATTATCCATGTAGAAGTCTTCAGTGGTCACAGTGTGTTGAATAGTCTCGATCTTGTCCCAAGGTCATATCCAAGGACACACAGGACCCTGAGAAGCCAGGCGACACCAATGTGTTTGTGCAGCTGTTTGACAACCCAGCCATGACCTTCAGTGTGCCTGGAGACATCCCCTGGAACGACCCGAAGTTCTCCGAAGTGGTGGCCCAGGAAGCGCTGGACCGCTACAAACAGACCGCCGTGTGAGTTCTGCTATTACCGGACCAATCAAATATTGCAGATCCAAATTGGTTTACTTAAATGCACCATGAAACAATAACTAAAACATGTTTCTACGTCATTCCCTTTCCAGAGTGTTGAAGTAGTCGTCTGTGGACACCGCTCATCGCATTGCTAATCTAAGAATTATGTTCTGGATATCAGCCATAAGAGACCAGAAGCAATATATATTTATCCTTATTGTGGATCCCACTGAATTATTTTATGTTCTGCAAGTTCACCCTGCTGTAAAAACCTAAATACAAATGACACACCAAGTCCTTGTGTTGAGAATATTATACTATTACCAGAGTAAACCTGCTCACTGCTCCCTAAACTAGGTCCTTTAGTACTTAGTGCTATTCTGCACAGCACCTTACTACTTTGCAATACGGAGAAATAAATGACATGACAAAAAATCCTCCAATGAATTGGTTTATTTACTTGCCCGAGTTCTACGGGAAATGTTAAACCAGGAAATGATTTTGGTAAGAATTCATCAAGTGTTCACATAAATCCATACACGCATGTTTGCAAGTCCTTTCTTGTAACCGCTTGAGTAACACACAAAAATGACAACCAGGAAAAAAAACAGTTAAAATAGTGTGCCGTTTTTATTTTGTGTAAAAATCACACAGCTCATTCTGCAGAGACATCCATGCAGTTAAACATCTATGATACCACAGCCATAATAAGCAATTAAATAGAATATTTGCTGTCAGCAATTAATGCAAATTTACATATGAGATCAAAAGGTGTGTATCATATACAATATACAAACCTCTTTTACAGTACATCAACCTGAACAGCAGGGAAAAGAAGGCTTGCCTTGGTTCAATACAGGGAGAAGTGATTCAAGTGGAAACCTGAACGCCAGAAACAAGGCTTTGAGGACAGGTAAACAAAGAAAGAAAAGGACAACAGGAAGTTCCAGGAAAGCAAAAACAAACGGTTATTCATGGTTTAGGTACCATCACATACTATGTAACATATACAGGTACACATCAAGTGGTTTGTTTTTAGCGCCAACTTCATACAAGATAAGAATGTGAACAACATGCAGGTTAAAAAAAGTGTTGAGAAAAAAAAGAAAAACGGGGGAAAGTGCAGTCATTTCATTGGGTCTCAATTCCATAGATGGTTTACATGTATATCACACGGGACCCTTGTATTTGGGACAGGACTGATTCAGATTATGTACCGTGGGAGGTACAGGCAGCTTCCGCATGGACAACTACAGAGCCAGAAGCAAAAATATAATAACAATTGTCATCTGGGGGTCAATCACTTTACAAGGTAATACAGCTCATTGTGTTAAAGATTAAATTGCAGAAGACTTGTGAAATAACAACAACAACAAAAAAGAACTGTCTTTGCAACATGCTGTTTATGTTACCGTTGCCTGCCCACATACATCCAAAAAGAAACACACGGTACAGCCAAACACACACACTACACAAACAGCCCTCCACTGCCACCTAGTGGGGTGGGCTAGAATAAACTGAAACATTGATGAGTTCCTGTCACATGATCAGTCTGCGGAGCTCCTCCCCGGACAGGCCTTGGCCGACCCACGCACGACACAAAACAGGGAGACAAAACAGGCAGACAACGTTGTGGTCCTCTCATTCAGTCAACTGGAAAGCTCAATGCCTGCATGCCTTCCTGTAGGGCCTAAACCCTGTGCTAAGATATATGGGATTGATTTCAAGAATAATGTTATTTTTTGACCCATTGGTTCGGGTGAGATTGTTCTCTGTTATAATGGCAAGTCAGTGAGTTGTGGCAGCCGGTTGACAGTTTGACAGTTTGCTTCCTACATAAGACAGCAGGAAGCAGAGGGCGGTGAGGGAAGGGAGATGTGCATCACACAAAAGGCCCCTTCAGGCCTATGATATCTTCTTTTGTGGAACAAACACACACACACATAATCACCCACACACATAATCACACACACACATATTACAAATGGGAAAATGGTCTGAGCTGCTCCAGTTGAACCTCCAAAGATATCCTCTCTTCTAGCAGGTCCTATGAAATAAGAACAGGAAACAATTAGGAGAGAAGTTTAAGATGTGTTCAGAAATCGCTTTTTTTAAGATAACATTTTCAAAAACAGGGGTCATGTTAATCTCATCAGCATAATTATTTGAGTCACTCCTTAACCTTTAGCTGTTGTTGCAGTTCACTGTTGAGTCTGGCCAAGACTGTGTTGGTTTCCTTGTTTCTTCTGATGGAGGCTTGAATTGCTTTTTTATCTTTACCAACTGACCTGTAATTGTATAATAAATGTGTCATACAATGTTTAGTGGCAAATGCCAAATACAAACTTGATGGTATAATCAGTGATCACCACAGGCCAGTCACCGGGTTCCCAGACACCGGGTTCCCGGTTCCTACCTGGGAATAGATGGCTGTGTAGCTAGAACAGTGGCTAGAACATTAGACTTCTGAGGGAGGGCCTCATCCTGGAGCTCGTCCTCAGACTTCAGTCTCCGGCGGACAGGCTTGGGTGGGGGGGCCATGATGGGCCCTTTGGCCTGGGAATGGAAAAGACAAACACAGCTTAAATCACACAAGAGTTGAATGCAGTAAAACAGCACATAGCAATCCCCAGATTGGTCCAGTTGTCTCATTAGGTCCACTACGTACAGTGTTCACAGTAGCATTGACTCTCTCCTCCTGGCTGTCACTCTTTATGGTCCTTAAAGGCCCGGGTCCTTCTGAAGACTTCTCTATCTGTAAACAGAGCAGGCAACATGATATTGTGTTCCAACACAGCTGACAGAACCGGGTTCTGTCGGCACGCTGGTTCTGTATTGAGCTGTTTGGGCCGACTGACCGGCAGACTCTCCGTGTGCTTCTCCCCGTCGTCGCCAGGCTGATCCGAGGCAGCGAACGCCTGGAACTGACTGAAGTCAGCGAAGTTGGGCTGTTCTGGGATCTGCTGGGGCGAGGTAGTGGAGTGAGCCGCCAGGCCTTCGTCTGAGCGATGCCCACTATGAGGCCCTGAGGTCTGGGAACAAAGAGAATAAACTGAGGCTCCAGAATCGACTCTATATAATAAACTAAACACGGCCTTGACCTGGAAAGTCAATCACTTGGATTAGTGTGTGTAAAGCGTGTGAGAACCTTATATTGATATAAGAGCATTAGTTGCCTGTGTGGGTAGTGGTCTAGGAGGCACAGCTGGAGGGTAGGCCACAACTCCGGCTTGCTGTGGCCCCGTGGAGACAGCGGCAAAGGTTCTGTTCATGTCAAGCGAGGACGAGCGGGAGTGCGATGCGTGGGGCCTGGGAGGGGGCGGTGGGGGGGCAGCTACCTTCAGACCTTCTGGAGACGTCCCAGAATGAGACCTGGACACAGACGCACGCCTAGTGAGATCTTTAGAACATTAAACAGAGGCGTGTATTCGTGCATTCCATTCAATTGTCTGAAGACATGGAGCAACTTACCTTTGTCTCGTTACGATACTTGTAATTGGGTCTTGATCTGAAGTATATGAATCTGAACTACTATAACCATCACCTTTAAGGAGAGACATGGTTATGTTTTACTCTGACTCGTGAAGACAAAAATCACAGCTGAGGTCACAAGTTTACTGCCGCTTTAGCAAAGTACATTTAATGTGAGTTTTTCAAAAATCCTGACATTTAATCCTAGCAAATATTCCCAGTCTTAGGTCGGTTAGGATCGCCAGTTTATTTTAAGAATATAAAATGTCAGAATAAGGAGAGAATTATTTAATTCATTTGTATTTCTTTCATCACATACCAGTGGGTCAGACGTTCACATAAACTCTATTAGTCTTTGGTAGCATTGCCTCGAAAATGTTTAACTTGGGTCAGACGTTCCAGGTAGGTTCCCACAATAAGTTGGATGAATATTGGGCCATTTGTCCTAACAGCACTGGTATTACCGAGTCAGGTTTGTAGGCGTCCTTGCCTCAGTTCTGCCGACAAATTCTCTATAGGATTGAGGTCAGTGCTTTGTGATGGCCACTCCAATACTGTGACTTTGTTATCCTAAGCCATTTTGTCACCATTTTTGATGTATTCTTGGGAATAAAACCCATTTAGAAGACCGATTTGTAACAAAGCTTAAACTTCCTGGCTGATGGGTTGAGATGTTGCTTCACTATATCCATACGTTTCCTTCCTTACGATGCCAACTATGTTTTGAAGTTCACCAGCCCTACGGCAGCAAAGCACCCCAACAACATGATGCAGCCACCCACGTGCTTCACGGTTGGGGTGGTGTTCTCTGGCTTGCAAGCCTTCCACTTTCTTGAAAACATAACGATGGTCATTATGGCCATTGTTGTCATTATTATAGTTTTGTTTTATCAGGCCAGAGGACATTTCTCCCCATGTGCAGTTGCAAACTATAGTGTGGCTCTTTTATTGTGGTTTTGGAGCATTGGCTCCTTTCCTGTTGATGGCCTTGCAGGTTGTCAATATAGGACTTGTTTTACTGATGCAATCGACTTTGGTACGCGTTTCATCCAGCATATTCACATGGTTCTTTACTGTTGTTCTGGGATTGATTTGCACTTATCACGCCAACGTACGTCCATCTCTAGAAGACAGAACGTGTCTCCTTCCTAATTGGTACGACAACTGTGCAGTCTCATGGTGTTTATACTTGGGTTCTATTGTTTGGACAGATGAACGTGGTACCTTCAGGGGTTCAGGTGGGAAATTGATCACATTGATGAACCAGACAATTTTTTTTAATTTTCCCATGAAGCAGATGCACTGAATTTGAAGCAAAGCCTTGAAATACACCAGGAGATACAGAACTCCAATTGACTCAAACCATGTCAACAATTTTCTAAGCTGTTTTACAGCACTTACTGCATGTAAACTTCTGACCAACTGGATTTGTGATTTAGTGAATTATAAGTGAAAGCATCTGTCTGAGAACAGGTGATGGGAAAATAACCTGTGGTAGAGGTCTTAACTGACTTGCCAAAACAATGGTTCGTTAACTATGAAATCTGTGTGAGTGGTTGAAACATGCACGGTCAGTGACATGCAGAAATTTTAATAAATGCTTGATTTTTCTGGCACGTATTAGCGTTTGAATGCGTCATTTGATAAGAAACACTTGCCAGAGTTGGCAGTAACAAACTTCATAGAGGTGGCGAGCTTGGCTTCTTCAGAGAGCTCAGGTGGTTTAACCATCAGAGGACTCGTAGGATGTGTGTGATCTGCAGGAATAACAAAGACATACAGTTTATTCCCAAAACAGCCGCTAGAAAAGAATGCATCTGTTCAATGCATCCAAGTAATGCTCTGAAAAGAATAAAAATCAATGAACACAGACACAGAGGCCAGAGTGCTCTTCTGATACGTTCATGTACTCGTGTCATTTGGGAAAACAATTTTACCGCTTCCGGTTCTTTTGAGCTCCATCTCCTGCATATGAATCTTGCTTGGGGTCATGCGGATGGGAACAGGGTGGACAATAGCTGTATCCTGTAAGGAAAAAGAGCCCCGATTTAAACCTTGGCTCATAAGAACAATGACATTGCGTTTCTAGACGCAACAGAGCAGCTTGTCAAGTAAGACAAAGGTTTTATTCATGGCATATGCGGATGAAAAAAACCTGACGATAAATGTAATGGGAATGTCATGTAACATTTATCAAATAGCCCAGGACCATGGCACATAATTATCATTAAACAATAATCCAGAACAGAAAAAAGCAATGATGAAAGTATCCAATAAGCCCAGCAAGCAAAATTCTATTGACAACGTTGCTGCGGTAGATTCAGTAGAATTAAGTTCATGCACTTCACAAGATAGATCAAATGGTCATTGGTTAATATAATCATTAATACTGAAACAGGAAAACTAAGTGATTGACTTACAGGGTCAGCTGGTGCAATGTTAGAATCAAATTGGGTCAGAGTTTGTGAGCTGGAGGAGCGTTCACTAAAAGTCTCCCACTGCTGGAGAGACAGAGCAGAAACACATCAGCACCACCCAATTCAGTATGATCCCACCCCAGTTACTAACCCACTGCACCACCCAATTCAGTATGATATCACCCCAGTTACTAACCCACTGCACCACCCAATTCAGTATGATATCACCCCAGTTACTAACCCACTGCACCACCCAATTCAGGATATCACCCCAGTTACTAACCCACTGCACCACCCAATTCAGTATGATATCACCCCAGTTACTAACCCACTGCACCACCCAATTCAGTATGATATCACCCCAGTTACTAACCCACTGCACCACCCAATTCAGGATATCACCCCAGTTACTAACCCACTGCACCACCCAATTCAGGATATCACCCCAGTTACTAACCCACTGCACCACCCAATTCAGGATGATCCCACCCCAGTTACTAACCCACTGCACCACCCAATTCAGTATGATCCCACCCCAGTTACTAACCCACTGCACCACCCAATTCAGTATGATCCCACCCCAGTTACTAACCCACTGCACCACCCAATTCAGGATGATATCACCCCAGTTACTAACCCACTGCACCACCCAATTCAGGATGATCTCACCCCAGTTACTAACCCACTGCACCACCCAATTCAGGATGATCCCACCCCAGTTACTAACCCACTGCACCACCCAAATCAGTATGATCCCACCCCAGTTACTAACCCACTGCACCACCCAAATCAGGATGATCCCACCCCAGTTACTAACCCACTGCACCACCCAATTCAGGATGATCCCACCCCAGTTACTAACCCACTGCACCACCCAAATCAGTATGATCCCACCCCAGTTACTAACCCACTGCACCACCCAAATCAGGATGATCCCACCCCAGTTACTAACCCACTGCACCACCCAAATCAGGATGATCCCACCCCAGTTACTAACCCACTGCACCACCCAATTCAGTATGATCCCACCCCAGTTACTAACCCACTGCACCACCCAATTCAGTATGATCCCACCCCAGTTACTAACCCACTGCACCACCCAATTCAGGATGATATCACCCCAGTTACTAACCCACTGCACCACCCAATTCAGGATGATCCCACCCCAGTTACTGACCCACTGCACCACCCAAATCAGTATGATCCCACCCCAGTTACTAACCCACTGCACCACCCAAATCAGGATGATCCCACCCCAGTTACTAACCCACTGCACCACCCAATTCAGGATGATCCCACCCCAGTTACTAACCCACTGCACCACCCAATTCAGGATGATCCCACCCCAGTTACTAACCCACTGCACCACCCAAATCAGGATGATCCCACCCCAGTTACTAACCCACTGCACCACCCAAATCAGGATGATCCCACCCCAGTTACTAACCCACTGCACCACCCAAATCAGGATGATCCCACCCCAGTTACTAACCCACTGCACCACCCAAATCAGGATGATCCCACCCCAGTTACTAACCCACTGCACCACCCAAATCAGGATGATCCCACCCCAGTTACTAACCCACTGCACCACCCAAATCAGGATGATCCCACCCCAGTTACTAACCCACTGCACCACCCAATTCAGGATGATCCCACCCCAGTTACTAACCCACTGCACCACCCAAATCAGTATGATCCCACCCCAGTTACTAACCCACTGCACCACCCAATTCAGTATGATCCCACCCCAGTTACTAACCCACTGCACCACCCAATTCAGGATGATCCCACCCCAGTTACTAACCCACTGCACCACCCAATTCAGTATGATCCCACCCCAGTTACCGACCCGACAGCAGCAGAGACACAGCAGAAACACATCAGCACCATCCGATCGAGGATGATCCCACCCCAGAAACAAAAAGGGGTGATGAATTGCATCCACCATGACTTATCATCCATTAGTACGTGAGAAAGAGATGGATATTGGCTGTAACCTAGTTAGTACGAAAAAGTAACTAACTAAATGGCAATCGAAGCGATTGAAAAGTCATGAACAAAATGCAGAAATGACGCAAGGTGAAAACAAATACATTTGTACAGTGATGACATGGGGTGGTGGTGTGGCCAACCTCGTTGCCCTGGTTCAGATCAGGCCAGGTCTGGTTGAGTGAGGGCATGGAGGGAGACTTGTTGGGGGTAACCTCAACGGGGGACCCCGAGTAGCCCACGTCAGTAGCCTGGTCTGGGACCTCTGAAAAAGGGAACATCTACATAATCAGGGGGACAGTTACGTTTGACCACAGTCATTATTTTGTGTGTGTGTGTTTAAAAACTCTGTCTGCAGCAGATGGTCCCAAGGACATATGTTGACAGAGTGTGAGTATATCATAAGAAGAGCCCCAGCTTTTACCTGCTGAGTCATCCAAGTCAATTAGCTTTGGCATGAGACTCTCCGGCAGCTTTTCTGGAAGGTCATAGCCATTTTTCCTGGCGACAACTAGATGAAATGCAGCACAGAATTCGTCCAGTGTCAACGCCCCGTCTTTATCAAAATCTGACAGCTCCCTGGAACGCAGAGAATGTGAATCAGCAAAGACTAAACCCAAACACGCATAAAAAAAATGACAACTGAAATCTATTGCAAATAGTTCCCGAGGCAAGACAACATTCTTGAATTGAATTGTCGTCCAACAATGTTTTCTATTATTTGGTATTCTTGGAATGATAGACAGTAAGGGCATGGTTATTATAAGCAGAGCGATAACCTCACAGGCTAAACTTACCAAATGTGAGACAGTTCAAGAATAGGGAGCTTTGATTTAGTGAAAAACTCTTTTGCAGCAGACCCTGAAATCAGAGGGGGTGTCAGCAGTTAGTGAAACACCAATGCCTGTAGTGTAGCCAAAGTCCCTGTAACCCATAATGCAGTAGTTCTCAACAAAAGGACTATTGCAAGAGGTCTTAGGCCACACTCACTGATACGTTTTATTTGTAATAAAAGCTGTTGGATATGGAGCACTTGAGCTGGCACGGTTACAATTGATGTGCAGTTTAAGCCAGTTGGAGGTACTGTCAAATCTTCTCAAATAATGTTGGATATTCAGCTTTTGGTAGAAAAATGGCCTGGTGGACAAATCTGCTAATTTCAGAGTAATAATAATGATATTATTATTGCTTAAATCGGTGATCATACTGTTTCATCGGTTTCTTGACATGCAACAAAAGTCAAGTGTATGAGTTTCATCGGCAAAGTAAAAAGGCTCAACAACAAATAAGCATGTTAACTATCCATTTAAGCTCATGAAACACGAGCCAACACTAAATCTGAGATGTATCTTTTTCATTCAGTGCAATCAATACATTTACGGCAAAAAGTGTCATTTTTGTACTGAGGTATATACCAGTTCCAAACCACCACTTAAAGTGACATAACTGACCGACAAAGATCACTACTCACCAGGAATGAAACCATTGAGGTCTGGCTGTATGGTCTTAAACTGATTGATGTAATACTGTCTCTGCTCGTCTGTAATTTTCCAGGGGTCATCATAACCACTACTGGACTGTCTTTGGATTTCATTGGTTGTTGTAGCAGATGCAGCGGTTCGTATCGAAGAGTTCTCCTAAAGGCAGCCATGTGAAACATTTACAAGAAAAAAACAGATTGAAACAATCCGTTGAAAAGAGTTCTGATAGTACTAGCAGACAGTAAATATGACAAAAAAAAATACAAAATAATAGCAAACCTCTAAAGAATTTGTCCATTAATATTATTTAGTCATACATTTAAGGCTCTGTTCTGATTTATCTGCGTTATGACGGCCAGCTTGAATTGCATTAAGAGTCCTCATTTTGTTCAGACATCTGCATCACGCTCCAAATGCAAAGGCTAAAATCCTGATTACATAATGACAGCTCTTATTCATGCAATAACAATGCACAAGCAGCACAACTGCCTAAAAACAGCTGCAAATCCTAATGTTCAAATACTTTTGATACCCTAATATGGGAGACAGTACAAACGGTGCCAAAGTTACAGCTAACAACTAAGTGAAAAGTCTGCACTTTAATCCCATTGCAATTGTATAATTTCAAACCCCCCCAAAAATCCATAAAAAAGGGTCCGTTTCCATGTGCATATAGAGTTCACTATACAAACAAACGCGTTTGTGCAAATGAGAGGTGGTGGTGGTTGTTTGGACCCAGAACTTCCTGACTTAGTCTATTCAAATATGTCGTTTCGACATTAGGTGCCGGGAGCCAACAATTGTGACTGCTGCTAAATCGTGTCTGTGGGTTTTAAGACACTAACTGTGAGCGACGGGAGATCCATGTAAGCATTTGCTGCACTACCTGGACCGACGAGGGATGCATTGATGGGAGGGTGCTGGAGGAGGGGGGGTGAGTATCATTCAAACTGACCCAGCTTTCCTGAACAGGAGGAGGAGAGTGGGCAGACCACATCCCATCACCTGTCACCACAGGTCCTGTAGAGAGATAGAAGAGTTACACAGACCAGGGGGATTAGATCACACACAGCTCTGCCTAGCTACAGTTAGGAGGAGACTGACGAGCTGTTAAAAGACTGGACAGAACAACACACTACACAACCCTAACGTCACCGACATTCGCATTGACAAGACGCATTCCAAGGCAGTCTCCCAAAAGCTTTTTATCAAACGATCGCTGTAGAGCTCGTGTGAAGGTCAATAACTACACACTACAGTCAACTGCGAAATACAAAGCCCCCAGTGTCTTTGCGACTGTAACCAACAAGTGAGTTGATAAAAACAAACGTTTGAAGGAAAAAAATTGACAATCCGCCAAATCTTTATTTGAACAACACTAGGTCTCAGTTCCATTGCGTTCCAGAAACCACGGCCAGGTCTGTTAATCGGCCTATCTGAAGTTAGAGAAATTCCAAGGTTGTAAGATTGTGACAGCCAATAAACGGTGTAGGACATTCCAGCTAAATCTGTGACTGCTGCAAATGGATTGTCATACGCAGAGAGAATACAGTTAAACACAGCGTGTACCTGATTGTGCTTCTCTGAAAGGAGCCCAGACAGCTCCTGCCACTACCACAGGCGGTCGCTCCAGGTTTCCGCCGCTGGCCTGCCGCTTGTGCTTCCTCCAGGAGTGGGGCGATGTGGGAGGGGACTGGTGGGGGGACACAACCGGAGACGTGGTGTCGGGCTGCGGCGAGGGGTACATAACATTAATCCCTGTGGCTTCAGTAAGATCTGAGAGAATATGAAATCGATACACATAAAAGGAGACGACTGCATGAATAAAGAGGAACATGTGGATAAAGAGGAACAAATGCCGATGCTTCCGTACAGGTGTTCTGAACGATACAACCATTGCATGCTCTGTGGCATCTATACAAATGCTGAGCAAGACCAGGTGACCTTGATTTTGGATCAAGATGGCAAACGGAAGGGAACTAAGTCAGTTGGAAAGAGGAATCATTGTTGGGCTTGGTCGAGGATGCCAGTGACCCCATCCACAGGGCACATGGGGTCGCCGACAGGTGTAATGAGTATGAAAATGACGAGAATCATATGTTATGGCCTTTGTATTACCATATCTCCACCCAATAGAACGCCTACGGGACATTTGGGACCAACGTTAGACAGCGTTCTCCACCTTCTTCAAAACCCCAAATAAGGGAATACATTTTGATGGACAGGTGTTCCATCCCTCCAGCAGTGTTCAAGAGAAATTACGCCACGGTGCATTCAAGCTGTTCGGGAGATCGTGGAGGCCAACACGTAACTGAGAGACAGTACGTGTTGCTTTCAATATTCATTTCTCAGCCGTCTGTATATGCGTCAGGCTCGGCTCCATTTGGGCATGACATGTAGGCAACTTCTACGGGTATAATCAGTATGACTGACCTGTGGTTCTACGGTGGGCAGACAGGGCTGAATGACCTCATGGGCAGACACCTTCTTGATCTGCCCTCTGCCCGGGGGCCTTGGTATCACGCCCGGGTAGGGCCCTTGGTTCTCCAGGTCAGGGTACAAGGCTGTATGTCTGGCCTCCTGCTCATTTTTGGCCACAACGAAGCGAGGCAGAGGCAGATCCTTGACTGGT
Organism: Dallia pectoralis; assembly: GCA_029465975.1. Classification (NCBI taxonomy): domain Eukaryota; kingdom Metazoa; phylum Chordata; class Actinopteri; order Esociformes; family Umbridae; genus Dallia; species Dallia pectoralis. The sequence goes on from CM055734.1 coordinate 10,003,833, forward strand.
AACAAGAAACAGTTTTATATAACAGCACTGCCTGAAATCCCTACGGGTTGGACTAATCAGTTGTTGTCACCTAGCATAGATTTTTACATTACAGCCCCCCCCCTCCTCCCCCAAAGAATATTGTAGACAAACACAACATTTGTTTTCCTTCATTATTAACAGACTGACTTAAACACCAAGCCTGATGCTCATGTTCTCATTGGCAACTTGAAGACTTTTCCTCCAATCTCTCTGGCCATTTTAATAATGCTGTAGAGTGATTTTCCACTTCTTTCCTGTAAACCCTACACAGATTGTTAATCTATATCTCTGCCGTCATGTTGCTACTTAATCAGGGGTCTGGGTTGACTGTATACACTACCATTTAACAGTTGGGGGTCACTTATAAATAACCATGTTTGTGAAAGAAAAGCATATGTTCTCCCATTGCAATAACATGAAATGTATTGGAAGTATAGAGTAGACATCGGGGATTGCTTGTCTAGGTAGCCCAGAGTTTGGAGATGCAAACATTACAAGGTAACCCTAACAAATCAATTATTTATATTATCTATGTATTGATTTGTTGTTGCAGACCCAGTAAACACACATAATCAATATATGAGTGTGTCCACTGATTTAAACGGAAGGACGTTTGTAAATGTTGGTTATCCGTTTCCATTCTTGACGTAATGAAATGACCTCTGCTGTAGCAAGTCACATAAGTGTGGCTGTGAAGAACACACGACTGTGCTAATCGACTGACCCAGGCAGGCTGATATTAACGGGAGCACCACCAAATTTCACCAGATCTGAGAAACATTATCTGTTGTGTCCTGGTTACTAACCAGGATGTGTTGTTGATGTGTAAGAGATGGAGAATTCTCCATTCTATACATGTTTACTCACCGGAGTTTAGGCTTTCTACCCGTAGAGGTAGACCGGACTGGGCTACAGCGATGAGTTTTAGTGCAATGTAAAACTGGCTCCGTCCAAAATGTCCCAGGCGAGTGGCTCCACAGAGCTCTGTGATCTGCGACAGAGTTATCGACATGAATGTCTATTCCAGAGCCACGCAGGTCTAACCTCCTGAGGATGTTTACTGCACTACCACGATGAAACAAAAAGACAATGATGGAAAAACGTTCAATCATGTGCAGAAACTGCTCCAAATGACCTTGCTTCCTAAAACAGGAAAAGAGATGTCGCTTTGTGTGCTTATTGAGCAAAGTGACTAGTGTCTTCACAAAATAAGGTCTGAAATATTCAAGAGGGTATATTTGAATCCCGAGAGGTAAAGGACACGCACCAAGAGAAGTTCAACCCCTTAGACTTCAACATTGCAGTGCTAGATGGCAAAGACCAACATTGAAAAGAACAGCAGTCGCCAGCCTAGGCCTGGTGAGTCAGCATTGTTTCAATAGGAGATGGGCTGTCAAAATAACAGGCCCAGACAACATTTCACATCTCAGATTCAAGGATATTAGTTTAAGTAGTACTTGGTACACTAAACAATCATACATGAAACAGTTAATCTACTACTTTCGCAAGAGGAAAAATGAAAGACTTCCATCATAGCCAGTATAGGAAACAACGAGTAACAAGTGAAGGGGCTTAGAAACTAGACTGAGCAAGTCAATAACTGGCACATTGAATGAAAGGCAGCCAAGCAATCCTTTCACCGTTGACAGCAAACTAATGTCAGTCAGCCCACAAATTAAGAACAGTACGAATACTGTCGTTTAAAAGTTGGCCATATGGCAGGGCGACATAGTTTTTTCAGACGTACTGCTCTGCTGACTTCACATTTAGGATTTAATGATTCACTCAAATTAGCATGTTAACCTTTGGACAGAATAAGGATTACCAAAATCCGATTGAGTCATATTCTGAACGTCGTATCCAGTCCGGAAACTAAACAAGTAGCTAGACATGCAACACCAAGTGGGCAGTCGACTTGTATACTGTAATCGATACATTACTACTGTTCAATACATAGTGTAAATGTTAACACAGCACGCTGAAACATTGACAATAAAGCTGGTTTTGAATGTGCACTATTGGTCGTGTAGAAGGCTATAGACGTGATTGTTAGCTGGCTAACTTCCTTTGGGTAGCACGCTTAGCTGGAGTAATGTAATGTATGAGTAATGTGGCAAGACATGTTCACGTTGCTACAGTGGCTACAACAAGTTGTTACAGATCGTCATGATCACCTAAGTAATACATCCAGTCGACTACCATGCAATAGCCTACCTGCAGGACAACCTCGCTGGGTAGCTGGGCCGCCCGGAAAAGCTCAAGAACTCTGCCGTTGGAGGCCACTTTCTTGGTGTTGTCCGTGTCGCAAAAGACGAACAAATCGGAGTAGTATTTCTGTTCCACGTCCGTTAATGTTAAACTTTCCATTATTATGGCATCGACGGTACCCGATTGGCGTCTGGCTGCTTCGTTGTTCTTACTTTGTAAAACTGGACCCCAAACGGGCGAGAGATGAGCGACGTTGCACTTTAGCTTTGCTGCTAGTTCAGTTGGCTTGACTGAAGTGCTAGAACAGCTAGCTGGCTAACTTAGCTAGCGCGGCTAACGTTAACTGAAGTGCTAGAACAGCTAGCTGGCTAACTTAGCTAGCGCGGCTAACGTTACGACAGGAAGGGTCGTCCCAAATGTCCTTACTTAGAAGCCAGCCGACCTAGACGCAATATCATCACACATACCGAATGATTATGACACTTATTGAATGTTTTCGACAATGACTAATGTATTATTCAATAAAGTTGTTGTTATAATAAAAAAAAACAATGGCTGGCGTAGCGAATGTTAACACATTAGCCAATGAGCTAGCCACAGCAGGCTGTTGTTGTTAGCTTTATTCACTAACCTGCTACTAGCCAGGTAGCCAACGGTCACGTCGTTAACGACGTTAAACTAGACATACATTAGTCGTTACTGTCTGTAGTGTAGGCAACAACAGTAAGTCAAACCGATGTCGATTTCACCCGGTCATACCCCGGTACCGTATCTGCCTTTCAACCAGGGTTGAATGCCTCTAATTGTGTTAAAAGTAAAGTTTTAGGGTATGTGTGCTCCTTCCTCCATCATCAGTCAGAGCCACCATTCCTATGCGCCGTGGTGTCATCGTACAGAAGGATGGGAGTCTAGGGGGGCGTTCCTGTGTTCAGACGCTGTGTAGACGATTTTGACAGACCTTGTTGCACAGCATTCAAAACAACTCGGAAATGTGAACTACAGCCAACCTCCTACTTTCAAGCTTTCAGGAGAATTGGGACCAAGCTGGTTAATATTAATCCCTAATATTATCCCTATTTGGCGATCTGAAGATCACCGATGAACCACGAATCCCATTCCAGCGCATATTCATTATGCACTAGCCATGGTCTCTGGTTTCTAACGTCTCCCTGAGAGTGACTTCCGCAGAGTGGCAAGGGATTTGCAAATAAGTCTAATTAAAAATGGATCATTTTATTTTGGAGGCATTTTTGTTTGTGTCAAGTCTCAAAATCACACACATAAAATACATAATCATAACATGTCATAAAGGTAGGCAAGCCTATCGGTTATTTTATGTAAAAGTGTGCACACAAGAGACAGGATGCAACATGGTCTTCCTCTTCGCTCATGCTGGCTGCATAGTTGCACATTCTTTTGCAGGGGCGTGGATGAACATGAAAACGCAGGGACAAAGGTGGAGTGGAGGTGTCAGTTGAGATTTAGCCATTATGATTTAGCTCGTATCCGAGTTTCCAATTATCTTAAAAAGCGCCTTATATGAATTTTACCTGTGTGAAATGAAGTTATTCTGCTTGCTCTGAAATATTTAATTATCAATATTTAATTGCCAGGGAAGCAACATTGATTAAGCAAGGGACTGTTGTGTGTTCATAGGACTGCTGGTTTGTTCCTTGTGATGGTAGGTCATTAATTTTATAACATTGGTGCCATGACACGGATCAGTGACTTACCGTGTCCAGCTGAGGTGGTTTCACTGGTGTTGTAATTTCTCTGTTACAAACTGCAAAGCACCAAATGCGTGAAATCCAAAACATACTAGGGTTTAAAGCCCATGACAGGACCACAGTGTCTCCAGATTCCCATATCACTTTCAAGATGTAATACTTTGTGCCAGAGGACCAGGGTCAATCTGTCCAGTCACAGTCAAAGTCTTTCTATTGTACTTGCTTATGTTCTGGGGGAATTCGGTCTGTCTGGATTATATACTGATGTGTCCTTTTGAATCCATGGTCTGGAAAACTATTTTTTTTGTTGAAAAAACTAGGACAACAACTTGAAGAATACTCTCAAAAACAGCAGTTGATCATTTTATTTACTCATACAGAAAAAAAAAAATAATCAGCAAAGGCCATTCGTTGTTCTGAAATCACATTGCTGTTCCTCTTAATATAGTTCCCCTGTCAGTTCGCCAAATATTATATATTCTGTTCAAGATACAGACGAAAAAATTGTCACACAAACATGAAAAAGAGACAACAAAATTATGGCAACCATGGTTTTAAATTAACATTGAAAGATCTTCTGACCTGAGCAAAGGTGTGTATCTGTCCTGCTCCAAATAGAAGAACAAGAAACACGAGCAACTTCACCATGGAGCCATCTGGAGATGTAACCAAAAATATGTTTTAGCCCGAACACCTTGTACGGCGGACATAATTACGTCCTAATTACAGAATTAATGTGTTTTCCCAATCTTAGCATTGTTTAACAGTCAGTTTAATGCAGTGAATGCTGAATAGCAGTTTATCATGTTTCAATCGCCAACATTGAAACATGCTGAGGCCACCACCTTCTATGATGTTCCTTACTCTTCCTAGACCAGGGGTCCTCAACTCTTACCCTACGAGGTTCAGACCCTGCTGGTTTTCAGTTATACCTCATTATTAAATTACATCCATGTCTCTTCTTAAATAACTTGCTTCAGGCTCCTGTTGAGTTTGAGGGACCTAAACATTTTAGAATCAGCATTTTGATTTATAATATCATTTTTCCAATAATCTGTTTTGTTTTGCACAAGAAATGTCTGGGATTACTAACAACAGGATTCAATCATTCATATTAATACAACTACCTCAAAGCTGGCTCAAAAAAGGATTAGAATCAACACACATCCTGTTGGAAGAAAATAAACCGAAAAGAACATAAAGCCGACTGAAGCAAGCAGGTGAAAGCATATATGCAGGCGCCATTTGCGAACACTTCTCTGAGAAAACATGAGGAGAAAGCTACAATTAGGGATTAAGTGCTTTAAACAGTGCAGGTCATGTTTCACACCGGGGATATTAAACTCTTATCACTGATGGTCAAGGCCTGCTGCATGGGTTTCTGTTCTACCTCATCATAAATTGCACCCACCTGGTGTCCCTGGTTAAAATAAGAGCCTGATTAGGGCTTAATGAAACAATAATGAAACAATCGTCCAGGGCCAGATTGAATACCCCTATCTTACACTTATCAAGCCTGTTTCTCTTTGCCACAAATTGTTTACCTGTTTCTGTGATTAGATTAGTGTTTATGGATAATTTAACTGGTGACACATTTGGTTAATCATGGAAAATGGAGGGAGTACATATGGGATTTTCCTTCGGACATGCATTTAATATTGAAGGTGCGCTGAATGAAATGATTAGTTTGATTTGGCACTAAAACCCAAGCACTTCAATATTATATTCTGATGTAGATTATCGTCAAATATATTGAGATGGACTACATTTAGAACTTCAAATCGCTCTCTCTACCAGTAGGCAATATGATATGTACTATTTTTGTCTGTAATTGTGCACCCCAGGTGTGAGGAGTTTATTGGGGTAGGGGCGGGTCCGAGTAAGTGATGTAACTCCCACCACACACACACATTCAAACAGGAGGATCTACGTCACTAATACGGCGTCGCCTCTTCGCGTTTCCGTAGAATAGATTCGGACTTCACGCTTCGTTGTCTTTAATACACAGGTAAATAACGCATCACATTCACCAATTGGCCTAATCATGTGACATAGGTGACCATGCAAACGTGACATTTGTAGCCTCTTGAGTTCGCCGGTAGTCAGTGATCACTTTAGCCGGCAACCGACTGCATTTCCTTTCATTGTCAGCCACAGTGATGATACTCGTGGCGGATACGTGGGATATGTATACTCAATCAATTATCAAAACCGGGGTTCGAAATATGTGTGAAACGGTCAACTAACGTGTCTAGAGACGGATTACTTTGAACGTATTTTTAACTTGAGTAAATCTAAATGGTCTTGGGTGTGACTAGCGTTACCCAGCTTCCGCATTGAGGGCTGCCGGTCTAAAGGGCGCCTGTACCTATAGTGAAACAATCCGTAAATATTTGATATTACAATTTGTGATTATTGACAGTGAATGTAGTGCTATTTGCATGGGATGAGCAGATACCTATTTCTTCCATCACATGAGAGGTCTGTAACCCAGTGGCACAGAACAATTTACCCGCACCTTAAATGTACATGCTCGAATAATTGCCTTCTCCTAAAACGTTTCACCTGAATGCATTTTATTAATATGGTACGGGGAGATAAGAACGTTTTAGTGTGAATGACTGAAGTGTATGTAAAACCATTCATTTTCAACGGGCATATGTGTTTAGCAAAGCCACATTCGCTATCCAACAGTGTAAAACAAGACTGTCCTACCCTAACCAGTAACATGTTCCACCCTGAGGCACTTGCTTTCAGTTGAGAGGGATTTCTTCCCTGTACTGTCTCTGGAATGGGTGTGACTGTGTAACCCTATAATGCAGCACAGTTTTTGCAAGTTTGGGCCTGTGTTGGATGGCATTTCCAGTCTTGGCTATGCCTAATCTAGGGATGTTTTAGTTTTATACAGCCCCAAATTCATATTTATTATGTAGATTGGCACGTGTTATATTGCCTGACCTGGCATCTCAGATGAAGCCATGTATGTTTTGCTTTTTGAAAGTTCTTGGGGTAGGTGGGGCCATTGTTACTGTGTGTGAACTGGGGTACTAAGTAAATATGTGTATTGGCATGTGACACCGTATTTTGTTACAATTCTAGTGACAATGAACGTCGAACATGAAGTGTCTCTTCTAGTTGGCGAGATTCAACGGCTTGGCAGTAAAAGTAAGTATAAAGTCTAATATTACAGTGCACTTATTATAAGAATAACCCACGCATCAAAACTAGTGAACGTGGTCGGCCTGTCAATATACTGTGCAGGACAATCTGTTGAATGAGTACGTCCATGGACCCATCCAATGAGTGCGGCCATGGACTTGGCTTTTCTCTGACCTTCCCTTAGCGCCATACATCAGGAAAATGTGACCCGTGTGAGGATCACGCCCTGTTTATGTCCATCGTTTCCGCTCTAGATGCTCCTTGACGCCTCTTTGCCGACAATATGATGAACGTAGGGTACTGTCCTGGCTCATGCTGCTGAACTGTGTGTTTGAGTTTACGTGTTAAACTGTAGCAAAATGTCTTTGCTTCTCAGTGGTTGTGAAAAAGCAGTTGTAAACACTGATTAGAAGGGAAATAGGGACATGGTCTCTAGTCCTATATTAGCCATGTTACTCAGACAATGTAAATACAGGACTAGAAATTCCCTGTGTCCATGGCAGTATGTGGTAGGTAGAAAAGAGTGTTCTGGCCAGGCCGGTCATTGGTGGGCTGTTTGTCTAGCCTCTGGTCTTTAGCTCTTAATCTAAATCACTGACCCTGTTCCCTACCTATTCCCTACCCAGACAATAGCAACACCAACCACTCAGCTCCACTCATTTTGAAATGACACCTCTTCAAAAATTATATAGTCTACAATACACAGATTATCAATGGTTAGCTAACCATATTCAATCACAGCCGGTCATTTCTGTCGAACACTGTCATTGGTGTCTAGAAAATGATGAGCTGGCCAATGACATAAGTGGCCTGTAAACTGTTTTTTTTTTACCCCTCCTTAAATGCATATTGATGAACAATTCCCTCAACCACTTTTTTACCTGAATGCATTATTTTATATGAAAGGATTAGGCAAAGGCTTCTATTTTCTTGTTACTTTAAATGGTATGGGGAGATACTTTTTGTATAAATGACTATGGTGAATGTCACCCATTCATTTTTCTTGGTCGCATTGGTTTAGAAAATGTACTAAGAAATAGTTTCAATTGTAATCAATACAGTGAAAACACAATTTTGATAATCAGAATATCATGTTTATCTTTGGTATTGTTGAGCGGGCCCAGGCATGTGTTTTTTTTTTTAGGAGGCCCAGGATTCTTTGTGATCAGCGCTTTTACAGTAACATTACCAACAGTGTTCATGAGGAAGTGCATATGGACAAACTAGGGGTGTAACGGTTGTGGTAGAGGCATCCTGTGTAATGACATGACTCTGCAGAGGCATACAGATCAGTAGATTGTCATGGCATTGTCATTTTTAACAACATTAAGGTGATAAACTCCCAGTCAAAGGATATTCAGTGCCTCATTGCAGCATTTTGTTTTTATATTCAAATTTCTATATTCAAATTTCGGGTTTCATACTACGGTACTCAAACTTTCATTGTTGAGTCAACATTTTCAGTGTCAACTATGCCAAAGCCATACTGCCTACATGTAGTTTTATTAGTCATAACTATTTTAATAATAATTTATTGCATGTGTAAAGCACCTTCTACTACAATTAACTCAAAGTGCGTAACATTAGACTGGTGATCAGGACGTTTGAGAAGTTTCTCTGGTTGCATTCTACACAATGTCCACTAGTGGGCATACTATTGATACTCTTACATACTGATGAGCCAAAACATTAGGCCTAATATGCTGTTGGTCCTCCGTGTGCCGCCAACACAGCGCTGACATGCAGAGGCATGGCCTCTACATGCCCCCTGAAAGACGTGTCCTGTGATATCTGGCACCAAGATATCAACAACGAATAATTCAGATCCTGTAAGATGCAAGGTGGATCCGCCGTGGACCGGACTTGTTGGTCCAGCACATCCCACCAATTGCCTTGAGATCTGAGGAATTTAGAGGCCAGGGAAACTCATCATATTCCTCAAACCATTCCTGATCAAATTGTGCAGTGTGGCAGGGCGTGTCATTCTGCTAAAAGAGGCCACTGTCATCGGGGAATTCTGTTGCCATGAAGGGGCGTACCCTGTCTGCAACGGTGTCGGTAGGTGGCACCGGTCAGATTTGATGGCCACATGAATGCCAGCCCCCAGCATCAGACTCTCTCTACCGGCTTGTCTTCCCACAGTGCACCCTGGCGCTATCACTTCTCCAGGGCAAACGATGCACACGTACACGGCCATCCACGTGATGTGAAGGAACTGGACTCATCAGACCAAGTGACCGTCTTCCACTGCTCCAAGGTCCAGTTCCAACGTTTGCATGCCTGTTGTAGGCACCTTCGATGATGACCCCTTCATCATGGGCACTCGGTCCCATACACAGCACAGTGTGACCCATTCTTCCTGTAACCATTGTTAAACTTTTGGTGACTTGTGCCACAGTAGACCTTCTGTTGGTTCAGACCAGACCACACTTGAGAATCAATGAGCGCCTAACAACCCGTTTGCGGTCTGTCCCTTTACAAGAAAATCATTGACATAATAGTTGATTAACTTGCAATTTAGTTGGCATATGTTTAGTGGTTTTGTACTTAGGTTTGGTTAAGTATAATCAACACCCCAGTGCAGCGTGGACTAAGGCCAGCAAGGTCTCAGGTCAATTTGTGTTTGACGTTATTACGTGTTCAATTGTATTTTGTATTGTAAGTTTAAGTTGGGGTCATGTGGGTTAAATGGGAACTATTATTGACATCTAAAACAGATTTTGATATAAATCACTTGAGGTAATGTTATGCCTGTCTCTCTGCATGCAATTCTACCTCAGGGAGAGCAGGGTCACACAGGGGCTTTATTAACAATTCTTTCTTGGTTGTGCAATATTTGAACAAGCCACCTATCGAGGTGTTAGAAAAGCCCTAGCTTGACATTTATCAAAATGTATATAGTATGCACAACAATCACTTGGGTTTCCCCATGTTTCTTTTTTTGCTGTGACGGAACATTTCATTTTTCCCTTTTGTAAATAACTATGATTTCAGACATTGCAAGAAATCATAGGTGTTTATTCTTCTGTTTTTGAGGCATTTATTTTCCCCCTGAAAAAAATGCATTGCACTTAGTAAAGTGTCATTTTTATTTGTTTAATGGAGGCCTGATTAGTATTCATTTGGTCCCTTTTTCTCGGTACTCTGTTCTCTGGCGCAACTTTTTGTGATCTCTGTCTATTTATAATACCATCTCATATTGGCTCTACTGGCTTCTCTCTTATGCTTTTGAAAATCCCCTGGCTGGCTTTTATGTTGTTTTTACAGAGCCATGGTTCCCCTTATTTGCTTCATAGCTGCCACATCCTATTTTGGAGTCATTTCAGTGCAATTCACTATTTATCTGTATTTTAACTGTTTATACTACTGAACGTTTTGGTGAGGAGAGCCAGCTAAGTAAGCCAATAACATGATGTATTACAGGAAATACTACATCACTACAGTACTGTGTAAAATATTAAGCCATCTGAATACTTTTTTAAGGATTTTTCTATGGGCAGTGATTGTTAGTTTGCTTGTAAAACTGATATAGTATTAGAATAACTTCAATTAAGTTAATACAAATTAATATGTCCCAAATGGTGTTTTATATTGTGAAATGGCAAGTATAAATGTCCAGATGCAACTGGGCAAGTTAAAAATAAGAACAACTCAGAAAGATATAATGGGCACGGGCAGTACTTTAAAGACAATAATAATAGTTGATTGTTTACATCAGAGCCTGGAATTCAAAATTATTTAAGCTGTGTGGGATGACTAGAACAAAAAAATGTCAGTCAAAAATGTTCTGGCAAATTTTGCTAGAAACTTGGAAATGTAACCACTAGGTAGTTGAAAACATACCACAATATGTTTTTGTTTTCATTGTGTCCGTGTTTGTTTACTGTAAAATTACATAAGACCTTTTCGCAGACCTCATTCACAGGAATTTCCGAATTGATTTTCTCTTTACCAAACCTTTGCTTTTTTTTTTTTTTTTTTACAGATGCAGATGGAAGAATGTGCGTGAAATTTGGCGTGCTGTTCAATGACGACAAATGTGCGAACATATTTGAGGCTTTGGTTGGGACTCTGAGGGCAGCCAAAAGAAAGAAGATCGTCACATTTGAAGGGGAGCTGCTCCTGCAAGGTGTCCATGACAATGTTGATATCACGCTCCTATAAACGAATAAAGCTGATGGCATTCATTATTCAGGCGATAAGTCATGCTTGTCTTTCAGGAGGGGCTATTGTCCAACTTTTATTGTTAACCTACTGATCTAAACTGCTGTTATTACCAGGTGCAACAAAATACTTGATTTGCCTGCTCCATGCCATTGTTGTAAAACATAAAGGTTCAAAATGTCATTGACCAGGGATCATTAATCAACATTTTGATACAAATGTACAGGTCTTGAAACAGGCTGAGAATGTAACATTTTGTATACTGCATTAGCACATTGTACTTGTCATTAACATTTTGAACATTGAACATTTTATACGGGGTACTACTAGAATTTTTAAGGAAACAAATCTCTCCTGTTTAAATCAAGATTCACCAAATGTCTATTTGAATTATTGTTTACGTGTTCAATTTGCTACCTTTTGTGGCAAAGTGCTTCAAGAGGTTTTTGCACTCAATGATTTTGTATTCAGGCTAATGTTAATCATTTGAGTATGTAATATCATTGCTTTTATATGTTTGCAAGATTGCTACTGACCACACACAAACCTTTGCATTTGCAGCAGGGATTAAGCCAATAGATTTCCTGTGTAATTGTTATTATTTAATTACGGGGAGATTTGTGCCAAATAAATAGTTGACTTTTGTAATGGTTCTCAGGACGTGATCCACACAACTGTGTTACACTGACTTTTTGAAATGATTCTTCTTGTTTTGAATATGTTTCCTTCCTTCCAGATAGTGGTGTATGCAAACGTCATAGACTAGTCCTTGTAATAAGTTACATTGTTCATGCTTCATGTTTATTGTGTTACATAAAAATCTTTTTTTTATTTTTCACAATAGGAGTTATAGATTATGTCTATATCTGCAACATGCTGTGACCTATTTTGTGTATCCCAAATGAGTTCTACACGTTGTTAGTTGACAGCTGTTTGATTTTTGTGAATGACCATTAACTAAAGAACAATCTTCAAATTGCTCCCTGTTTTTATTAATAACATGCAGTGAATGCATTACGTACAGATATGATAAAATACAAATACTGACATAGCGTTTACTCATAAATAGGAAAAAAACATTTGCTCAGAGAATTTGAACAAAACCTAATCCAAAAATCTGATATCGGTCAAAATATTGTCCCCTGTTTTCAGTATTGTCTCAACACAAACAACCCTGACATGAACTTGCGATGTTACTATGGATTTGCTTTTCTGTAAAGTGCCAAAGTGTTGCTTGGGACACCCTATAGTTGGATCTAATAATAACTTAAAGCTGGGGTCGGGGGGCGGAGCCATGTGGCGTCATAGAGGCAGGAGGAAAACAGAACAGCGCCTGACGGATCTCAGAGCAGGAATCAAAACAAGAAACAGACACGCCTTCTTCATATCTTACCAACGTTGCCAGATGTGCTGGTTTCCCGCATCGGGTATTTTTACTGTCAGCGTGCGAGCAAAAAAATTGCTTGGGCGGGTCGATTTACAGATCGGGTTGTGTAGTGAAAAATAGCGTTGGAGTCGGATTTTCTGTGGGTCCGCGGGTTATTGTGCTGTCTACTGTCAATGAAACCTGGCAACCCTGTATCTTACCTTAGCTGTCAGAACTGCAGATATCTGGATGGTGCCATAAAACAGTAACACCAGCAATCGACAATTGAGAATCATTGCACCTCACACAAGTGGGAATTCAAATGGAGTCCGCAGAAATGTCATACGGTCGTTTATAGCTGGAATTATTAACATTTAAATCAAGTAAAATGCCCAACCAGAAAAGCAACAAGGGGAAGAGAAAACAACGCACCAATAGTAGTGGAGATGAACAGGAAAATGGAGCCAGTGCTGCCGCAACAGGAGGAGCACCACCCGGGGTAACAACAACAACCCCGCTTGGGGCTACAGCTGCACCATTAAACGCTCACAAAAGTGGTAAGAGTGCAAATGTGTGCAGAGTGAAGTTACTGCAATGGCTTATTTGGATAATAGCTTGGCGCAAGACGACATCGCTAGTTTACTTTACACGGGTTATGTTGTCATCTACTGTGCAGCTCACGTGGTATCGTTTAATTTCCAGCGAGCCTTATGCATGCATTGCTAAATAAAGGCTACGTTGAGCTATATGCACTGCGACGCACACATGCACATGCACGGTTTGGTTGTGGCCTTGTATAAGGGTGGCGTGGACGTGCACGGCCGGTCTGGTCAAGTTCAACTTCATTTCATGTCGTGTTTGGAAGCAGTAGACAACACTGGTTGTTGTGCATAGAGTCTGCAAAGACTACGTTGAAGTTATACTATGCCTCATTTCATTATTGCAAAATATAGAGGTAGGCCTGTCCTATGTGTTAACAATATGATTGGGGTAATTGTTGGCCAATAATACAATGCATTACACAGCCTCAGGTTTTTGTTCGGATCACACCCTGGCTGTGTTGATGACTCATATCTCGGGGCAGACGAGACGGATGTTGTTATTATGCATTATTATTTAAATAATTCTGAGTTTTGGGGCAGGCTGTGGTTATGCACAGCACATTACAGTGTCTCATACACAGTCTAGAAATCATAAGGTCTGAGAAGACAGTGATGTTCAGGAAATGAAACAAACTCATCATCCCCCGCTTGCAAACACACACGTGACAGACAGCCACACCCACACATGCTCCTGGTGACGTCACAACGGGCAGAAACATTTTTTACTATTAAAGTGTACAGTACTTCAATAATAATGGTAATTGTAGGAAGTGTCTGCAGAAATCTGCTTAGAAAAATGCACTACTTTCGCTTAAGTTCCAGGCAGTGTATGTTACGGATACATCTTCCCCATCCATGCAGCCACACTGTAGTGCAGGTTTTCAAAGTGTACAGTAGAACATTCCTTATAGTCTAGTAAATTGTAAAATTCATTGTGATTCCAAGCTTACAAAATGTAAGGAATCTTTTTAAGTTGATGACAGTTTGGGAAGTATATTGGAGACACTATGTAGATTGTAGACACACCTGTTCGGTCAGTTGCACAAGTTTTGTTGTTTCGGCTTTGTCTTCCAGCACATTCGATTTGAAGTTAAAAAAGAATGCATATAAGTGCAGAATGTCAGGTGTAATATAACAGCGTTTGCATCAATAAACGGACCCGTGTAGGACGTACAATCCTTTTATACATAGTTCCTACTTCTTAGTGGAAAGTAATTTGGAAACTGGCTGATCAGCTACTTTTTAGCCAGGGTTGGTTTGGTTCAATGCACAAGAGAGCAAAGAAAAGGTCATTAGGTAATACTAGGTGTGGCATTTGCATTTCTTTGCTGTTGGTAGCCTTTAGAGGTGTGTTTGAGGTCAGTGTTATGCTGCATGCTAATGCAATGTCTGATGTTTTTGTGGCATTTAGTTCTGTCTGAGTAGGACACAAGGTTTTTCACACTTTAGAATGTATCCTGTTGCTGTAATATGAAACAACAGTGCAGCAAGGTTGGCGGGTACCAAATGGGCAATACGTTTAGTTCCATATGGCAATAAGTTTAGTTCCATATGGGAATTAAGTTGTCACACTGTATGGCCCTGCCTTTACAAATGTTAGACTGGCTCTGATAGTCAAATGTCGCTTATTGTTCACTTAGTTGTCTACAGAGCCCCACACAGTTATCATATCAGCTAAACCAATTGCGTTCTGAGGTAAAATGTAAATACGAAAAACAATGTCTCTGCAGTGATTTCGTGTGACTTTCAGACGTCTTAACATTAAATTAGCCATTTAAAACCTACATTTATGCTGCTGGAGAGCTAATATTGTCGACCATGACAAACCTGATGGGGCTGTGCTGCAACCAATTGCCAAAAGTCATGTCATAAGTTAAATTGATTTTTGCTTAATTACACTTGTCACTTGGAAGTCCCACAATTGACTATTACAATTCTTAACAAAAACTACATTATGAAAGCAAAATGACTTTTATAACGTAAATCCATAATATAGTTCTTCAAAATAAATTTTCCGACAGTAAGTGACAATATTTCCCACAGTAAGTTCCATTATTAAGAAATTGAGACAATATGGCACAAACTGTGAGTCTGTTTAGTACAAGTCTTCCTCAAAAACTGAGTATCCAGGAGAGAATGGTACTAGACAAGGAAGACACTAAGAGCCCTATGGCAACTCTAAAGGAGTTACAGTATTATAAGTCTGAGCTGTATTATAAGTCTGAACTGTGCATACAGCAACAATCATATCTTCTAATAATCAAAGCGCTTTACATGGAAGGGGGAATCTCCTCAACCAGCAACATTGTGCACCTGGACGACAGCATCCATATTGCACACCATTGTACTGGTGGAGAGGAGACAGTGATGATGAAGCCAATTAGTGTATATATATATGGGGATGATTAGGAGGCCATGATGCCAGGGTTACACCCCTACTTTTTATCAAAGGACATCCTGGGGTTTAGCCTTCGGATAAATGTCTCATCCGAAGGACAGTGCTTTTTGACAGTAATGTGTCCCCATCTGGCCTCACTAACACCTCTTCCAGCAGCAACCTGGTTTTCCCAGGAGGTCTCCCATCCAGGTACTGACCAGGCTCAGCCCTGCTTAGCTTCAGTGGGCAACCAGTCTTGGGCTATAGGGTGATATGGCTGCTGGCAATAGTGCATATGTGGTTGTTGTTGTATGTGGTTGTTCTAGTTATATATCTTACAGTGTATACGCACTGCATGTGGTTGTTCTACCTATCTATCTTACAGTGTATATGCACTGACTATAAGTCACTTTGGACACAAGTTGTATTATTCTATAGTGTTGTGTCATGGGGAGCTTGTCTGCACAGATGTATAGGCTAGAATGGTCGCCAATAGAAGTAATGTTTCCTACAACTGGGAGGTCATTGTTTGTCTTTTATAGAACAGCTGTCACTCTTGCTTCTGTTGGCTTCTGACACACACAAGAAAGCTTTTTTCTCTTATCTCCGACAGCCAAATAAAATACTCGGCGTAGCATTTATTTGTTTGTATGTGATGATCAATGTGGTTTGCAGCTTATTCACTCGGTCTGAATGTTGATAGAAATAGCCAGGCAACAAATAGACACGTGTATTTAAATGATAGTGCCGTGCTGTGGTTCACCCACCAATTCATTTATTAGCTACTCTAATATGTTTGCCAGCCAAGCAGCAGTGCCTGTGCATAAAGGACCTTGAGCCTTTCTTGTATCTCAGTCAAAACACTGTTGTTTTGCAAATGTCTGTGGTCCCAAGTCAGCTGGTACACATCTGACTCAGTGGGAAAACACGTATTCTTTTCCCGCCATCGGTTAGCAGTGACTGATTCTTCTGGATTGGATGGTGGCGGTTTTGCCCTGGTTGAGATACTCACACAACTTCTGCTTTACCCCTTAAACAAAACCAGCTAGCCGTTAAATGTAATGATTCCCTCAACCCATTCGTTCGTCTCGGGTTCACATTTAATCCTCTTTTCCGCTGCACTTCTTTCCTGCACCGGTTTGATATGTAACAATCCGTTAGCAGTGTGCACAGCTGATCATGTGTCTACCCCATGTTGACACACTCCTTACTGTTTGCTAGATCGGTTGCTTTCTGATGCAATCATTTGATTTGGTGACACTAATATGCACACTCACAACTAACTCATTTTTAAACACATTTTCCGATTCCTATGTGATATTCGTTTTTTTCTGCATCAGAATTACATTCTATTTTCTAAGTGCGTGTAGGCTACACATACCCAGTGCCTGGTGTTATGGCTCTGTTTGTGGTAGACATCTGTGGTGGAAACACCTCCACCTCCGGCTGCGTCAGGATCGCAACCCCAAAGAGAGATTCAGAATCAGAAAAGTTTTTATTCGCCATGAATGTATGAACATACAAGGAATTTACTTTGGCAGTAAGGTGCTTACATACAACATAAGAATAGAGCAATATAAATTATACTAAGAGGGTGAGGGGTATAGGGATACTAATATGCAAAATACTATACAGAATACAGATAGGTGTTGTAGTGCAATAGTGCAAATATTGTGAATATTGTGGTGCAAAGTCAGAGCAGGCGGCTTCTGCATTGTCCCGGGGGCATCAGCAGGCCAATCTCACTTGACATAGAGCGTGTTGTGAGCATATATATATATATTAGTTATTAATGGAATAATGCAGTGTGTAAATAAACACGAATTTACATTTGATGTACACAACTACAGAGGTGCTTCTAGTATACGCATATTATCTACATGCGGGGAAATTAACTTTTGTTAATTCTTAAGAGTTGTTGGTGTAGTAGAGTGCAGCTGGTTAATTAACGGTCACTCTAGGACAGAGGGCTAGTTACTGAGGGCCACAACATAGGGAACGAATGGATTAAGTTGGCCAGCTGTTTTGGTTGTATTTGACCTGTACCGCCAGCTTGCCCTAATCTTACTGTTGAATCGTCTTTTGGAACTGTGGGTGTCTGGGGTGGGAAGGGGTCAACTATGGTCTCTCCCACATGCTTACTTGTCCTGGAGTCATGTAGGACCTCAATGGAGGACAGGAAGCAGCCAACAACCTGCAGAACCTACAGGGTGTTACAGTTTACCTCCCGAACCAGACATTGATGAAGTAGGTCAGGATGGAATGTACGACCGGTGTGTCGTGGTAGATCAGAATTGACTGAGAGATTTCTATTTCTGTTGCCAGGTGGTTGCCAGGTGGTCTAAAATCAATGTCCAACTTGAACTAATGAATCCTGTTTTAAATTTGCTTCTAGTCAAATTTTCACCAGAGACCAACAATTCGTTCTGATAGATATACACAAGTAGCCTGAGTTTCACTGACAGTGAGAGATATCCCAATTAACACTTGTGAGGGCAGTCTGCTTGGCAGGCTTGTTAACAGCAGCTTGTGTGAAAAAGACTGTGCTGCCAAAAGTGGTTATCAATCAGTCGTCAATTCATGCCCATTCCTGTTCAGATGGTCTTTGGTCAGAGACACAGTCGATCATTACCGGCGTCTAGCCAATCATCGCTGAGTGCACACCCCCTTGATTCTACCCAACAACAACATTCATTTGAACTGTACACATTTAACCAGTAAATAGCACATCTATTTTTTTACCAAAGATGTGCACAGTGATCCTTGTTGAACTGGAGATGCCTTCCTACTGTAGTGAATTATCTGGTGGAGTAAACCTCTGTGACCAAGAGCCAGAATGTCAACGTCTATTCTGTGGTTTAACCATTGGGCATCACAAGAGGGGCATGGTATCCCTGGCATGATTGGCATGATTGGCATGATCGGTAGGACGAACTGGAGCAAAGGTCTGGGAAATATAACTTAAAGTGAAGTTATTTACTGCAATTTTCTGAAGTAAATTACTGCTTTTAAAGAAATTGGACCAAGTCATTTGACTGTCTTGTATAGGCGACAGATGCATTAGCATTTGTTTGTCAAGTTGCACCAGGTAAACAAGTGAGGATTTATAGAAGTGGTTGCAACAGAGGACTCCTTTGGTGACCTTTTGTTTGGTCACTAGTCCGGAGGTTGAAGAACATAGAGGTAAACGACATTTAAAAAAATGCATTGAACAATTAAAGTTAAACTATTAAGTTCCCCCAGCACAGCCAGAAGACGATTGGCCACCCCTCAGAGCCTGGTTCCTTTAGGTTTCTTCCTAAATTCAACCCATCAGGGATTTTTTCCAAGCCGCTGTGTATCAACTTGTTGATGCGTGCTCTGTCAGGTTTCAGGCTAGGTGTTGGTAAGAGCACTTTGTGACAACTTCATTGTGTATAGGGCTTTATCAAGTCAATTTGATCGAATGATTGATAAAGAACGGAATACACAGATTGGCTGATGTAATCACCTGCACACACCACCTTGGGAGAAAGGACTCATGTTAATGAACTCATTCTTCAAATTCTATTGCTTGTCTGATTTTAGAATAAAAGTCTCCTGTAGTGCATCTATTTAGTCTCTGTGTCTTGGTGGTTGTGGGTCTCAACTGGACACTGGAAATAGACAATCTCTGTCCAGGGTTTCCGATTGGCTCCAGGTAGTTTTGTGTGTCTCAACTGGACACTGAAATAGCCAATCTCTGTCCAGGGTTCCCGATTGGCTCCAGGTAGTGTTGTGGGTCTCAACTGGACACTGAAATAGACAATCTCTGTCCAGGTTCCCGATTGGCTCCAGGTAGTGTTGTGTGTCTCAACTGGACACTGAAATAGACAATCTCTGTCCAGGGTTTCCGATTGGCTCCAGGTAGTGTTGTGGGTCTCAACTGGACACTGAAATAGCCAATCTCTGTCCAGGTTCCCGATTGGCTCCAGGTAGTGTTGTGTGTCTCAACTGGACACTGAAATAGCCAATCTCTGTGCAGGGTTTCCGATTGGCCCCAGGTAATGTTGTTGGGCGAAGGCCTTTTATACCAATGTTTATCCGATTGTTACTGACATGCACTTTTTATCATTATTTTGACAGGAAACTATGATAGAGGCAAGAGTTGAAAGAAAAGTGCTCTGGATTTCTACTCATTCCGCAGTTCCAGTACATGTACAGCAGAAGCTTAGGACTTTGGACCATCCTAGGCCGTTACGTGCACATTTTATATAGACATTGCTCTAGACAGCAGTTTTTACAGGTGAACGGTGTATATTCCAAGCTGCACTTATATTGCTCTCGTGTCGAAATATGTAACAAAGAATTTTTAAATATTTGGTTTGCGTAACCACACTTTGGTTTCTTTCGTAACACTTTCCTACCCCGTCAGTATTGCTGATGCAATAGTGGACTGCTTGAGCGCTATGACCGTGTTCACACATGTAAAAGGGCGACATACTAACATCATCACTAGGTCATCACATATTTCATTGCAAGGTCAAAGGTCAATTGTATAGAATAGAACAGCATGCAGGCTCCCCGGCAATATGCCGGTCTGAAAAAGCGTATGTCCAAAGTTTAGCAGCACCTCGAAGCGCTTGTTGTTATTCTTCGTTCATGCTTAGTACAGTACAATGATATAAGGTGTTAGGAGTTAATCCGAACTCTTGTTTCGTGTCTCGCAGAGGCCCCATGTGCCACCCCACATGTGTGCAGTCTGGCCAGAGACATTAACCTGGAGAAGGACGATTATCAGCGGGTGGTGTGCAACAGCGACGGCTGTCCCTACGGAAACTGGATGCACCTGCAGTGCTTCTACGAGTGGGAGAGCAGCATTCTGGTCCAGTTCAACTGCATTGGAAGGGCCCGGAGCTGGAATGAGAAGCAGTGCCGGCAGAACATGTGGACTAAAAAGGGATACGACCTGGCCTTTCGCTTCTGCTCGTGCCGCTGTGGCCAGGGGCACCTTAAGAAAGACACAGACTGGTACCAGGTGAAGCGCGCCACGGACGTGAAGAAGAAGATGCCTCTGGAGAAGGGCATGGGGAAGTTGAACAGCTCAACTGGTGCATGTGGTGGCGTCCTGGATCTCCCCGATGACCCCAAGAAGGGCAAGCTTCCCGGGGGTAGTAAGCTGGCTCAGAGAGCCTCCAGTCAGGAGCTGCCGCGCCAACAGTCAGTAGACAGGCAGAACTCTCAAGAGAGGGGCCATGGAGGACTGTTTTGTGGAAACAGCCTTGGCCCCCGCTCGCCCTGTGACTCTCCGGGCCAGTCACCTCCATCGGGCTTCTCCTTCTTCTCCCCACCGGCCTTTACGGTGCCCCGCGGCTCCCGGCACTTAGGAGAGTTCCTGAAGAACGCGGTGCACATGGAGACCCACCGCAAGCACATGCTAGCCAGCGGTATGCTAGGTCGCGGCGGCCACCTGGATCACACCATCTTGCCCCTGCCTAGACTGACCCCGGGGGACAACCCAGTGCAATTTCTTAGACGGCTTGACCTCACTGAGCTGCTCACTCACGTCCCCAGGCACAAGCTGAACACCTACCACGTCCGTATGGAAGACGACGCCCAGGCAGGCCAGGGTGAGGACCTGAGGAGGTTTATCCTGTCGGCTCTGAGCGCCAGCCACAGGAACGTGGTCAACTGTGCCCTGTGCCACCGCACTTTGCCCGTCTTCGAGCAGTTCCCCCTGGTGGACGGGACACTGTTCTTGAGCCCCTCCAGGCACGATGAGATCGAGTATGACGTGCCGTGCCACCTGCAAGGTAGGCCGTTTGTAACAGCGTTGATCTCAAATTGCATTTGAAACATGAAACAACTAATATCCTGCGAGCCAAACATTTAATTGTTCTTGTTAGCTTTTTTGTAGATACATTTTCCTGCAAATTATCCCAGGAAAGCCTGCAACTACAACATGTCTAATCATTAGCTGAGTTAACTGTTGATCTACAACAGGGATGTCAAACCGGTTCCACGGGGGGCCTAGTGTATGCAGGTTTTTGGGTTTTCATTTAAATTCGTTCCCAGTTCAGACCTAAACAACCAGTAGAGGGTAGAACCTTACCAATTAGTGACCTAATTAATCAATCAAGAACAAGGTGAGAGCAAAGACCTGTAGACACTGGGCCCTCCATGGAACCGGTTTGACACCTGTGATCTACAACAAGTATTTACACAGAAATGAATATGGGATGCAGGATCTGAATGGAGTAGATAATGTAGTCAGATTCCCACTCTGTTAGTGTCGAAAAAGGTGTGTGGCAGGGTGAGACTGGCAGGGTGAGACTGGCAGGGTGAGCCTGGCAGGGTGAGACAGACGCGCTCTGTAGAACAATGTGTTTGTGTGAAAATGTTCATAAATATTTCATCTGCTCTGCGGAGTGTATTCTCTTTTGTTCTGCATTGGATATATAGTCCCACCATAAACCTTGAAGTGGCAAAATACAATAGTGTCTCTTATTGAGAACTAAATTCAATGATTGTGCCTCACAAATATAATCAAGCGCTTCATTCATATCCATAAAGACAATCCAGTTTTTCCACGGGATGCTTTTTTGTATTAATTACACGGATATGAATTAAACCAGTGTCTTGTCGATGCGATCATCAGGCTTTGATATGCCTGATTCATATCCATTTCAATGAGATCCCCTTTATGCGTTCACTTTCATGCTGTGTGACGCGTTGTGGATTTAGCTGAACACTATTGTCTCTCTTTTAAAGGGCGGCTGATGCACCTGTACGCGATCTGCGTCGATTGTCTGGAGGGAGTCCACAAAATCATCTGTATCAAGTGCAAGTCCAGGTGGGATGGGAGCTGGCACCAGCTGGGGACTATGTACACCTACGATATACTGGCAGCAACACCATGTTGTCAGGTAAATAGACTGGTATCCCATGATGCATTGCTTACTCCTCATACCAAGTGGTGCAGCCTGTGTGCGTTGACACACTGACTTACCTGGCCAATATGAACTGACAAATTCTGGTCATCAATATCATGTCATGATCCCCTCCCATGCGATCGGATGTATTGCAAAGTCAACTGGTGCCTATCCAGACGTCTCTCCGTTTTGTTCTTCTAGGCCCGTCTGAACTGCAAGCACTGTGGCAAGCCAGTCATCGATGTCAGGGTGGGGATGCAGTACTTCTCCGAGTATAGCAACGTGCAGCAGTGCCCCCACTGTGGGAACCTCGACTATCACTTCGTCAAGCCATTCTCCTCGTTTAAAGTCTTGGAAGCCTATTGACAAATGTTGTGCATGCGTGCTAGTATCGTTTGTCTTGTTTCCGTTTTTTATCTAGGCAACTTTATTTATCCTTAAATACCCTTTTCTGTTTTTATGTATAGAAAGAATATGACTCCACTAAAAAGTTACCAGACAGCGGATTTCTGAGAAGGTTGTATTCATAACAGCTTGGAACGGTTTGGAACTGTTTGGCACGTCAAAAAGACAAGCAACACATTATACTGTGACAAGTGAATGTATATGTATGCCAAATTAGCTTTTTTACTAAAGGACAAAATAATCTCTAATAAATCGGAGAAAGAACTGTTGAATGTTTGTTCTCGTTCATCAGGAGGGGATTTAACTAAGCTAGGGTATGACCCGTCACATGACCTGTCACATGACCCTGCAAAGCCAGTGAGAGAGACGTGCCCTGGAATGCCGTTGTCATGCTGTCGATTCTGCATGTTAATATACAGAATCAGTCTCAATGGGTCTTTACCACATGCTTACCTTATGACAATTATGTTTCGAAACGCCTTTGCCTGGCGGCAATAGCGTGACATCCGGTTTATGTAGAGGAGGCGGCCTGGTTTCAGAATAAAAGCCTTTATTACAGTAAAACACAACCTCTCTGGTCAGCCTAGTTGAATTCCCTTCATAAAATCCAAACAGAAAACATAGGTGAACATTTCTCATTTTTATTAATGATTCTATGAACCTAATTGGTTAAACCCTACACCAGCGTCCAAGAACCTCATATATCACCTGTGTTTTTAAAGGGTTACTAAAGTTACAAAACATGCTGTTTTATGCCTGTTTGATGATCAGAATGACACCGGATTTGTACAATTTGGAATGATATCCTTTAAGGGGGTTGTCTCTAGACATGTTGTGTGTTGTTTTTATTCCATTACTGGAAGGTTGGGGAGAAGTACACCTTAAATAAAGAGATGTTCGGCATTCTATTTTTTAACGAGTTAAAAATATGTACGGTTAATTCTGACATTCACAAGCTTTAATGGACAGAGACAGTGGGGAAAGAGGGCCGGACTCAATTCTCTGTTTTAGCACTGCTGGACCACCTCCGGCCTCATGCAAAGCATTGCTAACTCAGGGGAGATAACATACAGTCTGGCTGTTGACCAGTGGTTAGAGCACTTGACCATGTAACACCCAGTTTTCTAGATTTAATCCCTGAGCTGAGTGGCGGAAATAAACAATTGGTTCTGAGTAAGGGACACTGTAATCAAGGACCCACTGTTCACTTGTGTTTGAATGTAATATTACTACATTCCAAAGAATACATGTTAGTCGAATCCTTGGGGCCAGCCATGCTGAATGCAAGGCTGTACAGTGTTATACTGAGCCAAATGACCGCATGGAGTTCCTTGCTGTCGCTAAGTAAGTAGGAAATATTGCTTAGAGGTGCAGTTGGGGACGTTTGTAAATAACAAACATGACCTCTTATAAAATGTCCCTTTTTAGGCTGGAAGTGTAATTTGTTGTTCATAGGTGCGTTATCTTTCAGTAGATCAACCAGCATACCTCAGTTTGCCATGAAATGTCCAGTTTGAACGTTTTGATAACATGGGGCACACATCACATAAATTACATATCACACAAAATCAGTCAATCAAGAACTCATTTTGGCTCAACAGTGCAACTTTTATAACTAGTGGCAAAACATTGGAGCGTGCAAAATAGAATAAAACCACACCTCACAGCATTATGAATTTCGTTTAAACAAGTAAATGTCTCTTGGGTCAAATTGTTACTGGGTTTGCATGGCGTAGAACACAAAATCAACCACGTGTACTATGATAAACAGAGGATGACATGTTTAAGGTGGAAACTAAGGAATAACTGATCTACGGGGAGCCTGATTACTTCATGAGCAGGCGTGATTGTAAGATCCCATCAGAGACACTTTTAGGCGCTTAAATGCAACAAGGTTAAGGTACACAGTCCCCATCCAGAAGCATAAAGCGATGCATTTAATCGTCTCAGTAAAGCAATAGATTGCAAGACGGATAATGAATTTGAGGAAGGATTCACTGCTTTGTGGAATCCATTTTGTGATGGGTTTACATGAGATTAGGATGTATGGTCGTGTTCAGCGAATGCCAAGTAGATATTTTCCTGGCTCCAGTGCTGGGGTTTACTTAGCTTCAGTGCTGGGGTATAATTAGCTTCAGTGCTGGGGTTTACTTAGCTTCAGTGCTGGGGTTTACTTAGCTTCAGTGCTGGGGTATAATTAGCTTCAGTGCTGGGGTTTACTTAACTTCAGTGCTGGGGTATAATTAGCTTCAGTGCTGGGGTTTACTTAGCTTCAGTGCTGGGGTATAATTAGCTTCAGTGCTGGGGTTTACTTAGCTTCAGTGCTGGGGTATAATTAGCTTCAGTGCTGGGGTTTACTTAGCTTCAGTGCTGGGGTATAATTAGCTTCAGTGCTGGGGTTTACTTAGCTTCAGTGCTGGGGTATAATTAGCTTCAGTGCTGGGGTTTACTTAGCTTCAGTGCTGGGGTATAATTAGCTTCAGTGCTGGGGTTTACTTAGCTTCAGTGCTGGGGGATAATTAGCTCCAGTGCTGGGGTTTACTTAGCTTCAGTGCTGGGGTATAATTAGCTCCAGTGGTGGGGTTTACTTAGCTTCAGTGCTGGGGTATAATTAGCTTCAGTGCTGGGGTTTACTTAGCTTCAGTGCTGGGGGATAATTAGCTCCAGTGCTGGGGTTTACTTAGCTTCAGTGCTGGGGTTTACTTAGCTTCAGTGCTGGGG
Source organism: Dallia pectoralis (assembly GCA_029465975.1). Taxonomy (NCBI): domain Eukaryota; kingdom Metazoa; phylum Chordata; class Actinopteri; order Esociformes; family Umbridae; genus Dallia; species Dallia pectoralis. The sequence goes on from CM055734.1 coordinate 10,029,473, forward strand.
GATAATTAGCCTCAGTGCTGGTATATAATTAGCTTCAATGCTGGGGTTAACTTAGCTTTAGTGCTCAAAAAAGACTGAACCATCCAAAGTCAAATCATTTCCACCTAATTTGTGTAAAAGTGCAAAACATACTTCGGAGCCCCAGTGATTGCTAACAAACCCCAGCAGAGCTAACAACAAAATAATCTCCAGAAACAGGAAGTGCACCCCACTTAACTCCCTGTGTGGAACAAAATTCACCACACACGTGACACTTTTATACATCTGTGAGCCCTTTGATAAAACATTTATCTTGAATAAAGCTACAATGATGACTAGGGAGTGAGTGTCTGAGAATTTAAATCTTTATTTCAACTGTGACTTAAATTGACAGGCCGGTTTATAAATATGGTCAAACCACAAGGCTTATTTGTAGGGGATGTTACACTTATAATCAGGAGAAAATTCCAAGCTAGGAGACATTGCAACCCAGACAAAGCATGTACAGTAGATTCAAACAGTCGAATGACAGTTTAGTTTTGAATTGAAAGCTATCCAAAAAGAATGTGACATGAATGCGTTTTCTAGCCGTGTGGGTCCATCTTCCAAAATGTGGTCATGTAAGGTTAGATTTTTCCTTCTAATTTTGCAAACACAATGAAATACATATGAAGAAGCAGACATGCCTGACAATTACATATTTATAGAAGTCACTTATATGTTAAGTCCCAAAAAATACAGATTGATTGATGTGATGCCGTTTGCATGCGGCCAGATTTGGCCCTTGAGGTTTTCTGACGTTTTCCTCTGTCTGTCCTCATCTGAAACTTTACCATAGTTCTGCTGCAAGCCACTATGTGTGTATTAGCTACACCAATATATAACAAACAGATGTCTTAACTCAGCTATAAAATGAAACTCACACAATCACACATCCGTCGGTTCAGCTGGTCTTCTTCGCGTTCTTCTCTTTTGATGTCTGACTCTTTGTCAGGAGCTCTGAATGTTTGGGGGTTTCTGGCTGGACTGCTGAAGCCACCTCTTCTGGTCCTGGGCCATCCACTTGTGCTGGTGCTTCAACGTGTGCTGGTGCTTCAAACTGTACTGGTGCTTCAACCTGTACTGGTGCTTCAACCTGTGGTGGTGCTTCAACCTGTACTGGTGCTTCAACCTGTGGTGGTGCTTCAACCTGTACTGGTGCTTCAACCTGTACTGGTGCTTCTACCTGTACTGGTGCTTCTACCTGTACTGGTGCTTCAACCTGTACTGGTGCTTCAACCTGTACTTGTGCATCTCCATCTGTCAGTGCCGGTTCCTCTTTCTGCACCGGTGCCTCTATCTCTACCTGTGCTGGGGTCAGTGTTGGTTTAGGGGTTGTCTGGACCTCAATGTGTTCTGTAATCTCTGGTTCTTCCTCACTGTCAGAATAATCATCGTCGTCGTCGCCCACGGACTTTGAATTTATGGAGGCGGCAAACTCTGCCAGTCTGTTCTGCTCAGCTTTCAGACGGGACATCTCTTCTGTCATCTCTGGAACCTCAACAATATCCATGAGGCTATGGATTGGTTCAGGGACCCCTTCCTGGGAGTCATCCTTGGGTGTCTCTTGCTCTGGGGCGTTTGGGGTTTGGCGAATGCCTTTGATCTTGGAGTATAAGATCTTCCTCTCATCCTGCAGGGCTCGGCAGAGTCTCTCCAGCTTGTCAATCTTTACCACAAACGTCTCATATTCGTTCTCCTTACGAGTCCTCTGTGGGAAAAGAATGTGGCCATGGAAGGTTATGTGCCAATGTTATTCTCACATGCTTAATGCTTAATGCTTAATGCTTAGTGCTTAGTGCTTAATGCTAAGTGCTTAATGATTAGTGCTTAATGATTAGTGCTAAGTGCTTAATGATTAGTGCTTAATGCTTAGTGCGTAATGCTTAGTGCTTAATGCTTAGTGCTTAATGCTTAGTGCTTAATGCTTAGTGCTTAATGCTTAATGCTTAGTGCTTAATGCTTAGTGCTTAATGCTTAATGCTTAGTGCGTAATGCTTAATGATTAGTGCTTAATGCTTAGTGCTTAATGCTTAGTGCGTAATGCTTAATGCTTAGTGCTTAGTGCTTAGTGTTGTAGCTCATTTGCATGAATGCTGGTCGTTTTTGGGTGTGTTTAAGATGTGTAGTTACCTCTTCGATCATGTCAGAGAGAGTCTTGTTAGTACTCTCAAATCTAGTCTTCCAAACATTGGACTCTTTGTCTAGTTTTTTCATCTTCTTTGTCATCTATAAAGCAAAGTGGTTGTTTGGGTAGAACATATATCATTCCATTCACTTTTAGTCATTCCATGTTATAAATTATAAGACTAAATTAAAAGTAATTCGCCCCAAATTCACTGCGGTTTCAAAGGAATTATTACATGATTTTAATTATTCCACATCCTACCTTCTCCATTTCATTTTTGAAACTGGCATACACATCGTTACTTTTAGACAATGTAGTCTGGAACTCATCAAACTTCTGGGAGTACAGAACAAGCTGCAGAGAACATGTCAGAACATAACAAATTGATTTTAGGATACTGCATGAGGAACAATACAATCTATACTCCATACTCAATCTAGACATATATCTTTGACATGCAATAAGGCTACACAAAGACAAAATTACAGTTATCTGAACAGATACAGGTTTCTTATTCTTATTCTATGCGTTAGAATTTCTAAACATAATGCATTTGATGCACAGTTAAGATTATTGTTGTAGTCTTTGGGTACAATCTTCCCAACTCAAGCAGTTATAAAGGCTGGTTGCTGTTGATTAATCCATGGTATCTGGACTCCAAAAGCAATGAAACATTTCTGTACAAGCAAGCATAATGTCCCTGTCCGTCCAGATGTGGTAAACAGGGAGTTTGCTAACACCACTGTGGATCAAACGAGGCATATAATAATAGACTGTTTATGATGATATGTGAAATATTATATCTATTCATTTTAAAGGCTTATAAGGCTGGTGGAACTGTTCATAGAGTTCAAGGCAGAACTTATTAAATTATTCTTGGTGGAATAAATCCTAGATGGTTCAAGGTATATCTCAACACAGGGAATCATTTGTAGAACTTTTCAAAAGGATTCCATTTATCCAACTGGACAGAAAAACAACTAAGCGCAGTTTTTCAAGTACAATTACGTAGCAGGTCAAGTAGACAACTTCAGTGTAGTTTGTATGTAGTTAGTGCAGTTAGTTATAAAAGAGGAAAGACTGAAATAAAATCATTAATTTGATAATGATCGGTTTCTGCCTCAAGCCTTTCTAGCAGATTTATCTTGCTGGTTGTACAGGTTCAACCAATTCCTTTTTTTTATCTACAGATCTACGACTATTAGACAAATTAAGATTGACATTCACTGTTAATTTAATTGAGAATGTGACATGGCTTGCTGCAAACATGTGATAAATGGTGTGGGTACTGAAATGCAATGCTAAAATAATTGATGTTGTATTATCACTTTGTAATTTGGTTTAATTGGGAGCCAGGCTATTGTTTCTATTGAGAAAAAACACAAGGCTTTAAATAATGGCAAGGTTTATCTGCAATTAATTATGACCACATAAACTGTCAGTGATAATTTATGAATTCACCGGGAAATATTTATCTTTGTATGATTTAACATTTAGCATAGGCCTGTTATGCATCAGCCTGACACACAATAATTAGTTTACACCCATACAATTATTGCTCCGGCATTCCAATAGCATTTCTTATGGCATCATAATTTAACCATGTTACAATCAGCGGTACTGCAATTCTACAATGGAACATACAATTGTGCAAAATGACCTTGATGAAATGATCACGCCAGTTGACGCCACTTCACATTAAGAAGAGTATTTTCTTTAGCATTTTTATAATGCTATGTTTCAACCTGGCTCTTTAGGGAATTGCAGTTGCTCTTGTCTGCTGTTATCATTGTGGACACTAGTTTTGCTAGTGGACGGGAAATAAACAGTTGCTCTAACTGGTCTTTCTTTTATATCAAACACGTAAGTGCTAGGTAGGGTATAATCAAACACTATAGTTAAATTAAGAAAGGGTTCTACGATATCTAATATCGGGTGGTCACTTTGGCCAAATGTACTGTTTTGCTATCGTACCCAATTAGCGAAATGCTGCAAATACTAATATGCTATTTGTGTTTAACACCCGTGAAGCAATCCTGAGGACATTAATGGTAGGATTGTTGATTGCCTTTCAAAGGCCTGGACCTGTAAGACATATCAAATAAGGGTGTTCGACACCACATTGGGGTAATATTCACCTGGGCCTGCATGACTGTCTCTTGCTCTCTCAGAAGTTTAGTTTGTAGTTTCCACTCGGCTGCATGTACCAGTAACTGGTTAAAAACAAAACACACACGTAATGCACACAATTACCTTTTTCTTCAACTGCAACTCTTGTTCCTTCAATGTGTAGCATTTCTTTGTTTTGTCAATTGCCTCCCTAAGCAGCTAACAACAGACACAGTGAATGGTTACAATAGTTATTTCCGGTGAAGTGCGCTAATCCACAATACGACTTATTGACTTGACATTTTCTGAACAAACAAAATCGACGCAGAGCGTCGTTATTTAACTCTTCGCGTGGCTTGACAGTTCTCTGCGGGCGAGCTCAGAGAAATGTGCCCACGGTGACTCACGTATTCCTTTTCTCGCTTGTGTTTCTCCTCCGCCTCCTGCAGCTGGGCATTCGCTTGTTCCAGTTTGGCATCAGTCAGCTTCTGTTGCAGATCTCTGTGCTTGAAGATCTTCTCCAAGCTCTGAGTGGCAGTCACATTTGATCACACACTTTCACAAGGGTTTAACAAGGGCATATCACACATTCTGTACAGGTTTGGACCCCACCACTGTTGAATCGACCGCGTTATGGTTACGTCAGACGGTTCACCATACACGGACGATCATAGGGACATGCTTTTTATATCCGGTATGGGTTCATTGAGCATAATCTATAGAGTAGCTCAACACACACCATGGAAATGAACCTGTTCTAATTAGGAAAATGTGGTTTAGCTATCTTTAGCAAATTTGTGTCAAATTTTCTGATGTCAGAATGGCTTGTTCATCTTTGAAGATTTGGATCAAATCACTGAAATAAATATGTATGAATATATAAAAATCACATGTTTGTGGCTGCCATTTTGCATCCTTTGTTGTTACTGACTACAACCAGCAGATGGCACTTGAGACAAATTATTAGAGCTTCCACTGGTGAAACATAAAGGGATATGAAATGGAAATCATCTGTAATGTTTTGATACACCGGTCACATCTGTGTATGAGCAGCAGTATTTTGCAGCAGCAGGTGCTTCTGTGACACCTGACTGAATGACAGATCTCTATTCCATCACTTACGTGATGCCATTTCCCCGGTGTGCTGTTGTTAGATTCTCCTCTATGTGCCATATAGTGATTAACAAGCAAGATTCAATTTGACGTGAACAGGGGACAGATGAATCATCATCATTGTCACACAACTGGAGCCTGCATGCCGGGGTTTAGTATGCCAGGGATGTGAATGTATACTGATGTGTAGGTAATGCGAGCCTTATGGTTAGCTGTACCTCCTCTCTCTGCTCGTACTGACTGATGATGTGTTTCAGTTTGTCCGCCAGGTTTGTGTTCTCCGAACACAGCTTGTTGTTACGGTTACTGTGCTGCTCGATCTGAGCCTGGATGTCCGTCAGGGTGCTCTGGAAGTGTGTGGTGATCTCCCTGCGCTTCTCCTCGTCCTCACGACAACGCGCACGTGTCTCCTCCTGAGAGAGGGAGGGAGGGAAGGAGAGGAGGAGGAGATTGGGAGGGAGAAGGACATTCAGGCGTTAGTCAACCTTGTCAAATAATTGTATCTTAACATTGCTATTTTAGTCATATCCTAACTAACTGGCATTTTCGTAACGGTCCCATGTATGAGTAAAAGTCCAAACCCTGGTGTAGCATGCACCCTGATCTACCATGGAGATAGAGCTGTTAATATCGTTATGTTCACAGGAGACAGATGCATAAACGTTCACATGGGAAACAGAGTTTCTCCTCCACGGCTACGGTAAGTGCACAAAGACAGAGCTTCTAGCACTGAAGTAGCAAATCACTTTAATGACACATCTCCTCACACACTCTCTTACAAAAGAGCTAGCAAACCCGCGCAAGTGTATACAATTCCCACTCAGAAAACCTCTTATGTCGTTCGAAAGCGTGAAACATTTTCACTTTGCTATCGGATCTTTGTACAGGGATTATTTGATTTAGGACGTACCGGTAGATGGTCGTGAACATAAATCCGGATATGAATCTATATGCAATAAATTATAATAAGAATATTTTCTGTGTATTGCTGAAGACAAAGGAGCTGCCCACAGACAGATGGGTCAAGGCGTTAGAGCTCCAGTCCATCAACACGGTGCTGAACCCAACCTCTGCCGGCACCTCAAAGTCCCATCCTCTCCTTTGATTTATAGTTGAAGGGCAGTTGCCATAAAAGTCCAGTGAGACCATCCCTCTTGTCAGAGAGCCATATCAGCAGGGCCCTGTGTCTGAGGGGTCTAGTCCCAGGGTCTGAGTGTGAGAGACGTGCACGCACGCGCATACATGCACGCAAGCACACCCACACACACACACACACACACACACACACACACACAAGCGCATACACGCACGCAAGCACACCCACACACACACACACACGCATACACGCACGCAAGCACACCCACACACACGCACACAAACGCACGCACGCACGCACGCACCCACGCACACACACGCGCACACACACTCGCACACACACTCGCACACACACACACACACACACACACACACACACTGCATGGCACGTCAAAGCACAACATGTGTCGTTGTGAGGTGACAGAGGAGAGGGAGAGAGACATGGCGTCCCAGAAGATAAGTAAAGGTTACACTAGAGACAGGATACTGATATACTCAAGTACGACCATTTGTTTACTGAGCATCACACTATTAATCACTTGTAACATTTTTCGTATCGAATTAACCTTTATTTTCATCAGGAAGTAATATAAAGGTCAATAATTATGTGAGGTACGATAAAAGTGATGCAGCAATGTATCAAACTAGGTGAGATCATAAAGGCACTACTAACTTTATGGAAGAAGAGAATGCAGTGATGAGTGCTAGTAGCCTACTACGGCTGGTGCCTATATAACAAAATACACGATGATAATCACCTGTGCTTCATGTTCCTAGTACGACAGCGTAGTACAGGACTAGTAGGAACACTGACTGAATAATCTGTCTCTTACAGTTCAGCCAGAAGCACGACTTTAAAAACAGAAGCGTGTGTATTCGTAGCTTTTTGACAAACATATTAATATCCTTCTTATAGGTGTTGATTTAAGGCACAGTGAAGAGTGATTATATTTACGAGACACGGTTTCACTCTCCTGGATTGTAATTATTATTTTTCCCCTTGTTGAGTCAAGCAGTGCTTTAACCACAAATTGGATATCATGATGTTGGGAAATTAGGGAGAAAAATGTCTTAGGAGTGCCCGTTAAAGCAACTCAAAATAGCCTGAATAACCTAAATGCAGATTAATCCCTAGAAAGTATTATATTCACTTTCAACATTTCCAGGTTCGGTAGGCGCTTTATTTAAACGTGTACACTTATTGACCCAGCCCTTTTCACAGATATTGTTTGCTTACTGTTATAGGATATAGCCAAATATATAGACTATAAAAAGAAAATGTCAAGATAGATGTCAGATAAAATGCATTCGATGTTGCGTCTATAATAATTCAAAAGCCGGGGCTGTACAGCACTTCGTTCTTAAAACTCAGATAGGTATATTAAAAACATATATACTGTGCATCTTTAATATAATAAATAATATATTATAATTAATAATAAAGTCAACTAAAATTGAGCATAAAACTACTTTTTATAAGCATCAACATTGGGTCGATTAGTGTAGTGATTACTGAGTTGTGATCACCCACCTTAGAGGGTCTTAAACCCACAACATTATGTAAATGAGTGCAGTGTTTACTGAGTTGTGATCACCCACCTTAGAGAGTCTTAAACCCACAACATTATGTAAATAAGAGCAGTGTTTACTGAGTTGTGATCACCCACCTTAGAGAGTCTTAAACCCACAACATTATGTAAATAAGAGCAGTGTTTACTGAGTTGTGATCACCCACCTTAGAGGGTCTTAAACCCACAACATTATGTAAATGAGTGCAGTGTTTACTGAGTTGTGATCACCCACCTTACAGGGTCTTAAACCCACAACATTATGTAAATGAGTGCAGTGTTTACTGAGTTGTGATCACCCACCTTAGAGGGTCTTAAACCCACAACATTATGTAAATGAGTGCAGTGTTTACTGAGTTGTGATCACCCACCTTAGAGAGTCTTAAACCCACAACATTATGTAAATGAGTGCAGTGTTTACTGAGTTGTGATCACCCACCTTAGAGAGTCTTAAACCCACAACATTATGTAAATGAGTGCAGTGTTTACTGAGTTGTGATCACCCACCTTAGAGAGTCTTAAACCCACAACATTATGTAAATTAGTGCAGTGTTTACTGAGTTGTGATCACCCACCTTAGAGAGTCTTAAACCCACAACATTGTGTAAATGAGTGCAGTGTTTACTGAGTTGTGATCACCCACCTTAGAGAGTCTTAAACCCACAACATTATGTAAATGAGTGCAGTGTTTACTGAGTTGTGATCACCCACCTTAGAGAGTCTTAAACCCACAACATTATGTAAATAAGAGCAGTGTTTACTGAGTTGTGATCACCCACCTTAGAGAGTCTTAAACCCACAACATTATGTAAATTAGTGCAGTGTTTACTGAGTTGTGATCACCCACCTTAGAGGGTCTTAAACCCACAACATTATGTAAATAAGAGCAGTGTTTACTGAGTTGTGATCACCCACCTTAGAGGGTCTTAAACCCACAACATTATGTAAATAAGAGCAGTGTTTACTGAGTTGTGATCACCCACCTTAGAGGGTCTTAAACCCACAACATTATGTAAATAAGAGCAGTGTTTACTGAGTTGTGATCACCCACCTTAGAGGGTCTTAAACCCACAACATTATGTAAATAAGAGCAGTGTTTACTGAGTTGTGATCACCCACCTTGAGAGCCTTGTTGTACCTCTGGAGCTCCCTGCAAAGGCCTTCCAGTTTACTACGAGCCAGGATGGCTCTGCTGTTCTCATACTGTAGCTGGTCTCTTTCTTTTACCAGATGGGTCTGTTTCTTCTCCAGAAACCTCAGATGTTTCTGTTCCCCCTGCCGCTCTTCCAGCTGTGGAGCACAAAGACAAACATGCCATTTCATTTATACTGCTTCACAAAACATGTCATTTCATTTACACTGCTTCACAAAACATGCCATTTCATTTTACACTGACATTGCATTTCATTTACACTGCTTCACAAAACATGCCATTTAATCTACACTGCCTCACAAAACATGCCATTTAATCTACACTGCCTCACAAAACATGCCATTTAATCTACACTGCCTCACAAAACATGCCATTTAATCTACACTGCCTCACAAAACATGCCATTTAATCTACACTGCCTCACAAAACATGCCATTTAATCTACACTGCCTCACAAAACATGCCATTTAATCTACACTGCCTCACAAAACATGCCATTTCATTCGCACTGCTTCACAAAACATTTCATTGACACTGCTTCACAAAACATGCCATTTCATTTACACTGCTTCACAAAACATGCCATTTCATTTACACTGCTTCACAAAACATGCCATTTCATGTACACTGCTTCACAAAACATGCCATTTCATTTACACTGCTTCACAAAACATGCCATTTCATTTGCACTGCTTCACAATAAACTTCATTTAAACTGGTTCACAAAACATGCCATTTCATTTACACTGCTTTACAAAACATGCCATTTCATTTACACTGCTTCACAAAACATGCCATTTCATTTGCACTGCTTCACAAAACATGCCATTTCATTTGCACTGCTTCACAATAAATTTCATTTAAACTGCTTCACAAAACATGCTATTTCATTTACACTGCTTTACAAAACATGCCATTTCATTTACACTGCTTTACAACACATGCCATTTCATTTACACTGCTTCACAACACATGCCATGTCATTTACACTGCTTCACAACACATGCCGTTTCATTTACACTGCTTCACAACACATGCCATGTCATTGACACTGCTTCACAACACATGCCATTTCATTTACACTGCCATTTGTTCACATTTTTGCTCTTTAAGCTGCTTTTCACTAACAACCCAACGGGTGACTAAAAGAAGAAAGAACATGAGGATTTGATTCGGCTGGGTGAGTGTGGATGGACGGGTATACATTTGTTTAATCCTTGGCTTCTTTCTCTTTCTCCTGGCATTGCTATGCGTTCTAAGCGTATGACGGGCCCACGGAACAATCCAATTGTTATTCATGAAACTGACTGCTATAAGCAATGTCTTTGCTAATATTATTTCAAATGCAAAGTTCTAAATATGACTTCTAGTGTAAGAGTGATTAAGCCATGCTATAGCTCGCAGCCTTGGTGAAGCAGAACCACTTCCTGAGATCTCAACCTGCTGCATAGTTTGTCCCGTTGATTTATTTGCGTGTTTCTCTTTGTTCCTTTTAACTTGCCCTGTTCCATTTCATGCCGCTGGTTACTTCTGTGGTGATGGACTGTACTCTCTGGCGTGCTGATAGCGAACACCCACCATTTCTCCGTACTTCTTGAGGAGAGCGTCCAGTTTGTCCTCGGGAGTCGGCAGCTTGTCCAAACTTTGCAAGGACAGCAGGCCCTGCTTTCCTGTGTGGATCGAGAGAAATCATGTCTCGTTTGTTTCCATTCAGACTGATATTAGACAAAGAGAAAGGAATGAACGCACACCAGGGATCTGTGACTACAAGGCTATATGAGAACTTCAGAAGATAACTGCTTCTGAAGCCATTCTCCCGGCAAAAAACTCCTCTATATGGCTTTTTGACACCTAAGGCTCTGGAAACACAAAGAGATGAATGAAAACGTGCAAGCAGCCGGCTTACAACTCCCTGTTTCTGTTTCACGTGGTCACAAAGATAGTATCGACTATTGCAAAGGAAAACATGTTTGTGTTACTCTAAAGCAGCTCTCTCCCCAGTGTCTCGTCTCTCCCTGTCCTTACAACAACCAGTATATGATCTGCAACCTGGATAAGATGTCCAAACAACACTTCTGCTTGTCTTCACTTCACGGCGGATGGGGATTCGGGTTATTACTGTAAACGAATAAGCCCTCCCTGAGACTCATTTAAAAACGATGACGCTGATTAAGAATTAATTCATCCCCTGACTATATCCACTGTACATGGGGAATTAAGTCCATGTAAACCGTTGCCTATTAAAAGAAGCACATTATAGAGCGGGAGGCATTCTGTGATTCGTATTAATTCATGTCCTGTCTATTGATTGCTTGAGTAGTGGCTAGAATATATATATATATATCTAATCAGCACACTGTCTTGTCAACAACATACACTACAGCTGTGTAAGAAAAACGCATCGTTCTCTCGCTGAATGCTAAGGTTGAGTAGGACTTGACTGGATTTCTTCCATTTAAATCAGTGTTAATGGCGTCTCCACAACAAACCCCAACGGTCAAAACAATGGATGAAGGAGTGACTAAACGGTGTCTCTAAATCCGCCCACCTGAGCCTTTCAGCATTTTAATCGCATCCTTGGCGATTGTGACTTCGTCATCTCGCTCTCCCCTTGCCTCCTCGGCCACGTTGTCGTCCTCCGTTTCCAGGACGATGCACTGATTCTCGATGAGGCTGGCTGTGGAACCATACGTGTGGATGATGTCCTCCAGCTGTCGGCCAAACTCATCCATCGGGTCCATGTCCCGAGTCTCTTGGACAGGGGGTAGAGGGTGGACGGTCTCCGTGGTGACCGGGGACGGAGGGGGGGTCACTCTAGTCTGAGATGAAATGACTTCTGCGGCAGACTGGACATTGGTCTCCATACTCATAGATTTGGCTGAGGGGACAAAGATGTAGGACGTTAGTTATACGTTTCCCATGTGATGGATACATGGAGACATGTATCAATCACATCACGTTTCCACAGATACACCACTTTGCCCTCTCATCCAAATCTGGGACTATTCCCAGGTCATTCATCTTTACTGCTCCTGACATCCTTCACATTCAACGGGGGCACCAACAGAAAGCCCTTTGGAATCTGTGCAATTGTATGTAATTAGCTGTGCAAGGCTATTGGCTCTGTGGATCACTCATTACTTACCTAAAGGCTTTCTTCCATTGGCCTGAAACAACCTGAATGAGACTTTATTTTACAGTCACTGACACAAAGCCGTATATACTATTGGTGTTCAGTAAATATCTGGAATGGCTTATTAGGGGAAAAAACACATTATAATTTAAAAACCGTGGAATTCCACTCTGGCTCTTGAAGCCAGTTCCACCTAATTTTTTCATTGTAATCCTTAATCAGGGATTAAGGGTGCAATTATTGATGAGGTGGAACAGAAAAGCAGTTGTCTTTTTCCTTGTAAGGTGAGAGTTAAATAATCCTGCTTAGAGAGGAATCCCTACCTCAAGGGTATTCAACGTTGGCCCTCACAACCAGTTCCACTTCACATTTCCATTGCAACCCACTAATCAGGGACATATTTAGACCCGGCCGGGACACCAGGTGGGTGTAGAGAAGGACGGCCAAAGTGGGCACAAAAATATAATGGGAACTCTTCCATTTGCCAAAAGTCCATTTGCTGGTTACTTACATGAAAATTTTGCAAATAACATTTATATATACTGCAGCAACTGTGGTGTTTTTATCAGCCCTGTCATAAACGGACATCACGACCAGCAGTTGCTATTTTATTTATTTGGAAATTAACCCAAAGCTTCCAGAGGTTGTTAAACCCAAAATTCGATTGCAACACACTTACTTGTTACTTATCAGGACAGAATTAGCAGTCTCCCTCCCTCCCTCCCTACTTTTAGTGTCGGTCACATGACACCGGTTCTATGGGTTCACTCTATTTTAGGAGTTTCTAAATATGGTCATGTTGTTTATAATTCCAGTCACGTATCAACTGACGTAAAGATGCAAAAGTGAGATTGACATAGTTAAAAAATAATTCTCCACATTCATTGTATTGTTGAAACAACCCATGAGATTGCATTTATTTTCTAAACAACAATGTTTCAGTGGATGATTTGGGATTAATAATTAACCCCTCTGATAATGGTAAGATGGCAAAACAGTTTAAAAACAACAGTGTTAATATAATTCAGTGGCTGAATGTTCAGCAAAAACATTCGCACAACCTCACTTCACCACAACGGTACAAACACTAATAGTTGGCTTACACTGTATGAATAACAAGTCACAGGAGCACAACACATTTATTATTATGACTTATAAACTAAACTTTTATCATTTCTGTGCCAGAGAAGTGAATAAAAGAGTAGAGCCACTTACCAGGTCCAGCAGGGAGAAAGAGAGAAGTGACGAGGGTCTAACAGACCTCTGGTGACTTAAAACAACAGCTGTGAACAGCAAACCCCTCAAAATAACTTCCAGCAACTTAACTCAGCTCACACCAATGGAAAAAAGGGGGGTGGGGGGTACAATAATATAATAATAGCATATTGCCTTTCTGATCAAGCATTCCATGGGGGCAGCTTGGATGCCCAGCCTTCACTGTCCTTTCTGAGATCTGAAAATGAATAAAAGTAATAACCAAAATGTTTTTTTAATCTTAATAGTGATAGATTTCTCATTGTATAATGACATCTGGGGTTTCAAGGCAAGTGAATGTTAGGCATTTGGTCTATATGACAAAGGTAATACAAAGGTAATATAGACAAAATGCATGTTGATTGTTGACTTGTTGTTGTTTAATATAAACATTTTGCTGGAAACTTGGTCAGTATATATAATCATTATTGAAAGTTTTACATATATATGGATTCTCTGTTACATTTTGGGAAAATTGTAATGAGTGTAATGAATACTCAGAGGGTCAGGTGAGAGAATCCAATCGCGGAACGCGATGGGTTTTATTAATAGACACAACGTAAGGCAGTGGAATAGTCAGGCAGGCGTGGGTCGGCAGCGGGGAATCAGAGGTAGTAGGAGGTACAGGAGGATCAGGCGAGAGCGACGTCGGTAAGGCTGGCACGGGAACGGTCCACGGGAATCACTGGGATATACAGAACAGGGTTAGGCAGAGGCGTAAGTAACACAACAGGCCAATACAATACCTCGCACAGGCTAATGGGAGGGGAACCCCTATATACCCTGCCTGATTGCTCTCAGGTGTGATCAGAACTCAGGTGAGTTAGATCGGGACTGATTTCTTCCTGATGATTGGGGAGCTGTCAGACCCGGCATAGAGGAGGACAAACCTCTGCTTCTTACAATGAGATGGCCGTGAAAAACGGGGCCCTAATTATGTGCAATCTAGAGCCCAGTTTCTTATGGTCTTATCATTTCATAAAGATAACCCCTGCTTAATATTGTGTTGTGACAGCGGTAAAAAACGACCTGACATGTTGTGTTCAAGCATTTTAATTGAGTTGTTTGTATGACTGTAAAAAATAACATTTAATCCAACAGAAAATGTGACCGAAAATAATTTACCGAAGGCAGACGAAATGGTGCGGGCCATCTAAATTACCATTTTTAATTAAACATTTATTGAAGGACTATTCTTGATGAGATTTTAACCGCTCAACTGTGCATTTGTTATTTTCTTGGCTCCCTGATTTACCACCAGCTGCAGTAATAGTTTCACAACTTGTCATGTTAATTATTAACTTCACAGATTTCATTTCCCAAATAAAAAAACATGTCCTGTTTCTTGTCTGTATGTGAATTTGAAATGACTAAGCCTTTGTGTTATTGTTCAGCAGTGTGCATTTGAGCATTTGTATACTTCTTTGGTACATTTTCAATGTGGTCTTATATTACTATCTTGTAATGTAATGTTTTTTTGTCTTATTTGAAACTTATTTGTTATATAAAAACATAGACACTACCAACACTATCAGAGAATCAACCCTTAACATGTAAAGATTGTAGATCATTATGCTGCCAGAAACCTTCATCCAAATGTTTGTCTAAAACTGGTTTATTGACAAAGGCGTTTTTAAAAAAAAGATCTCCAGTCTGAATTTTTATACATTTTACAGTGTTTTAAAAACTTTTTGCTTACCGTACCACCAATGTGTATTTCACCAGTAAACCTATGTTCTCATTACTCTTTTTTCATACCACCTATATTATGGTGTCTGACAGGGTTCGCCTGATTTGGAACCACCGTTCGGATTTCCAAAAACATAACCCATTATTGGAAGATTCAAATCTTCAGTCAGGAACAGGCTCCATTTTACCATCACAATCCCATTTTCCTTTCACAGACCAACACATTAGCTGTACTGTGACCCAAATTGGATCCATTCTCATTGCCCATTCTCCACCACTTTAATACATTATTTCTGTGTAAAATCAGGTAAATCTTGTAACAACAACCAGACTATACATTTTTCATCTATCACCATGGGGAAAGCCAAAGAAGTCAATAATAAAAAGATTAGAAACCGGCAACAGAAATTATCAACATTTGATGACCCTACGCGGCAACTCATTTTAATTTGCATCAATAGGCTGTGATTTACCACAATGAAACTACTATGCCGTCTCACAGGCTCAAATTAAAATCAGGTGCACAGCATGTGCAAACCGGAAAAAAATAACCTGAGTGTAACTTGGAGGGTCCAGCCTTTTATTATGGTTATAAACCTGGTCTGGTTTGATCTTATGGTAAAACATAATGTCAACATCTAAAGATGGTCAAGCCTAGACCCTTACAAACATCCATTAATTTCCTTGAATGAATTGAGCCGTGCATTGGAAGAAACCCCTTCAGCATGACACAGTTGAAGCAGCACTGACAAGATGAGTGGGCAAAAATGTGCCCCACTCAATGTAAGAGACTGCTAGAAAGAGTTATTTCAGCAAAAGGTGGCCACATCCGCTACTAGCATTAGAACTGTTTGTGTACTCAGCACTGTGAGAATGCATTTCTGTAGATATTTTTGATTTGGTTTGATCAGCTATGCTTTATCTATCAATTATAGTGAAGTGTAGATTACACATCCATGTCCAAATACACAAAAACATACAACTTTCCAGGATTGTTTTTTATTTTTCACATGACAGTTGGCCTGAGAGAAAATACACACATGCATGCACACTATGTTAGCTGACTGGAGCTGGGTCAGAGTGAGGACTGAAGCCTGCGTAATGTGTCTTAAAAAGGGTTTCCGAAATATTCAGAGCTCAGCTCACTTACTGTGGCAGCCATCACAATACCCGCCAATCAACCCCATTAGCGCATATTAAACACAACATAAAAGCTAATCCCTTTTTTACTTCCTGACAAAAGATCTCCAATTTATAGAAGAATCACAGTAAAACAAAATAGCCCATGAAACGCATGAATTGACGTTAAATGTGAATATAGAGGAGAGGCAGCGGTGCAACCCTATAGGCTCTTTGAATTATATTTCTCTAATCCCATAGCTGCTCCTACAAACATCCCATGTCCATTGTCATTGATGGGCTATAGCCCAGTTCCACAATAGCCTAATCAACTAAAGAAAGTATATAAAAATGAGAACATATATACACTGAAGCGAGAAAACATTATGGCAACCTGCTGAATATGCTGTTGGTCCTCCGTGTGCCACCAACACAGTTGACCCATGGATTCAACCAAACCCCTGAACGTGTCCTGTGATATCTGGTACCAAGACATTAGGACTCAACCAAACCCCTGAACGTGTCCTGTGATATCTGGTACCAAGACATTAGGACTCAACCAAACCCCTGAACGTGTCCTGTGATATCTGGTACCAAGACATTAGCAGCAAATCCTTCCAGTCCCGTAACTTGAGAGGGGGAACCGGCGTGGATCGGACTTGTTGTCCCAGCAAATCCTCAGATCTGAGACCAAGGTAACACCTTGAACTCTTCATAGTGTTTCTCAAACCATTTGCCTGAACAATGTGTGCACTGCGGCAGGGCAGATAATCACGCTAATAGAGACCACTGCCATCAGAGAATTCTGCGATGTACCTGGTCTGTTATCATGTTCAGGTAGGGGGCACAGGTCAAATTGCATGACACTCCCTCCACTGGCATGTCAGTAGAAACTGAAATATCTGAATTTCTAACACCTCTTCCAATGGTAAAGCTTTACTCTCAGTTTCTAAGGCATTCTAGAGCATCCAAAATACAAACATATATATATATTTATATATATATATATACAGTCCCTGACAAAAGTCTTGTCTATTTTGTAGAAACACCTGCTATTAACCAGACTTTTAATTAATCAATTGGTGTTAGAAATAGCTCATATGAAAAGCTAAAACCTTCCCAAATTATGTTTAATGCACAGAAATGAATGAGTTTCACTCAAAAAAGACAGAAAGGTCAAATTTTGGCAAGACAAAAGTTTTGTCGCCTATACAGAAATTGAACACATTTACTGCAAATACAAAACTATGTCAGCAAATTAAGCAGTGGTGCTGTGAGATCCAAATGTAATATCTTGTATGACTTCCATGAGCTTGAAGGACTGCATCCATGCGGTTTAACAAGGATTCATAAAATGTATTGATGAAATCATCAGGAATAGTAAAGAAAGCAGTCTTGCATGCCTCCCAGAGTTCATCAATATTCTTTGGTTTCGTCTTCCATGCTTCCTCTTTCATCCTACCCCACATATGCTCAATGATGTTCATGCCTGGTGACTGGGCTGGCCAATCCTGGAGCATCTTGATCTTCTTCGCCTTGAGGAACTTTGATGTGGAGATGGAAGTATGCGATGGAGCACCATCATGCTGTAGAATTTGGCCTCTTTTATGGTTGGGAATATAAGAGGTAGCTAAGATTTCTTGGTATTTTAGACAATTGATGTTGCCTTCCCCTGCATATCTCTCGCACACCCCCATACTGGATGTAACCTCAGACCATGATTTTCCCGCCACCAAACTTCACTGTTTTCTGGGTGAATCTCGGATCCATGCGGGCTCCAGTAGGTCTCCTGCAATATTTGCGGTGACTGTGGTGTAATTCAACAGAAGATTCATCTGAAAAATCCACCTTCCACTTTTCCAACGTCTATCCTTTTAGCAGGCTGTGGGCCTTGGCAAATGCCACACGGTTTTTCAATTGTCTTTTGTTTAGTGCTGGCCTCTGGGCACTGATTCGACCATGGAGGCCATTTCGAGACAGAATCAGACAAACTGTTCTGGTTGACACAGGGACTTCAGGTGACCAGGTCTCGTGCAGCTCTGCTGCAGTGGAGAATGGGCTGGCCTTGGATTTTCGAGCCAACAAACGATCCTCTCGAGCAGTTGTCTTGCGGGGTCTGCCTGACCTGGGCTTGTCAAAACGTCTCCAGTGTGTTCAAATGTTTTTTTTATCCTCTGTACTTGACGCTGAGACACATTGAAGGTGTCTGCCACATCAGCAGTGGATCTGGTCTTCAGCCTCTTGATAATCAAAACTTTAGTCTCAGGGTGAATCTTAGGCATTTTTGCAGAGCTCTAGTTGCAGTTGATGTGAAGGTCTAGAGTACTGGGGTTGTTTTTATACACACCTGAGACCTAATTGATCCATTATTAGTCACAGGTGAAGCTCATATGACAAGGCGACAACACTTATATCTTTGCAAAAATTGACTCAATGGGCTTTACCAAGCTGTGAATATTAGAATACTTTTTGACAGTTTCGTTTTGCACTGAAACATTATTACAAAAGCTGTTGGGATTAAAATGAGCCATTTCTTGTAAAAACATCTTGATTAGAAATATATTTCAGCGGCACTTCAGGTCAATTTGTACACAAGCGACAAGACTTTTGTCAGGGACTGTATATATCACTGACATATTCCTTAACCCTCTACTGACTTCCTCGACATTGAATTCTCTCACTTAGTTCAGGTTCTTCGGAGTGTTACAGCAGGAGTGCTTTGGTTTCCAATGAATTTGAAATGAAAACACGCGGAGAAAAGCAGCGAGAGCATTATTGTTGCGAGAATTGTTCTGTGCCCCAGAAGGTGCGAGACAGTACGTCAGATGGCGCAGATCTTTCTGTCATTTTGTATCCAAGCACATGCAGATCTTTTGCATCGAGGGATTCTGAACGATTTTTCTACACTCACAAATGCTGTGCTCAAAGGTTGTCAACAAAGATTTTTGTCAGTAGTGTTGGTGCTGAATGGATTGGTTGCTTTATTTCTGGTTCAGTAAGCACAGACTCATTCACATTGCTTCCTACTGGGTCGGCAGGTGTTGCCACATTATTTTCTCAATAGTAGAGTTTAATGTCTTTCCTCAATCGCCATTTATCTGTTTTAACGGTTTAGACTCAAGTATTAGTTCTGGGTGCCGGGTACAATTTGCCCACAAGATACATTTCTATTTGTACCTTTCTTATAACCAATGAGCTGGTATTTGTTCTGTGTCAAATGTACCAGTGTTTTTTTTTTTTTTTACAGACAACCTTTAATCTCTGCTAAGGCTCGCTATTAGAACGTGTTTCACCCAGTAGACTTCCTGCCGCCAAAGTGCAAAGGGTCTTTGCTCAGAGACGTGATACTCCCAAAACTATTATATACAGTACTTTCATATTGCATTTTGTCTCTGTGGTTCAGTTAGCTAGGTGTTAAACTTGATGAATTCCCCCAATCCCAGATATTCTTATAAATGTGTAGGAATTTCCTATACGATTTCAAGTCATACATTTTCTCACTTGGTGATTACAGAACACCGATAAACACAAACCAGTGTGATTTCATTCATAGCTTGTTCTGTGAATCTAAGTGGTGGAACATTTTAAATCTAAATATGTCCGTTTCCAAACATGGTGGGGGAAACACAGATGTTTTCTTTAAAAGGTTGGAATCATATCTTGAACAATTAATCATTTGAAAACATTTAGATTTTTAGAAAACAGGAAATGATGTTCATTCTTCAGGACACTGTAAACATACAAATCAGGGCTTGTTTTGGCACACTTACAAGTTGTTAACGGCACACAGACTGACCAGTAGAGCAGAAGATATGGTTTATGGCACAAGTAAACTCCTCTTCTCTGTAATGGTCCTGCCAACAGACCCTCAGACCATCCAAATGTCTATCCTAAGATGCTTGGTTGGGCTTAAGCCGAGGTATGTTGAGGTAAATATTGAAATACTATTTTTGACATCCATCTTATTCAAACACTGTATTTCTTATTTATTTGAGAGCTTAATGTTAGGGTTTATACAGTACACTTTACGAGGACAAAGCACTCCACTGATCTGGTAATTTCACTTGTGAAAGTCTACGACGCTAATTTCAAAACTAATCGGAATTTACCGCCAACTGTTCAGATATTCACAATAATTTATTGCTAACAATTCAAGCTCATTTTAAATCCTTTTTTCAGAGACTCTTATCTTCTCTACATTATGAAACTTCGATGAATTATTTGAAGATGGAGAAAACACACACATGGAGAATTTAAGGTAGTGTGCCTCTAGGATGAACAAGTCCCTGCACTTTAATATTTTGTGAAAATCGGTCATGGGATGCATCTTCCCGCAATTTTCATCGGTCTAAATTATTTATTTAAGCCACGTTTAAAATTCTTTAAACACATTTCCTGTAATAGATACATACAGTTCCTGAGGAAATGTTCAGGCCTTAAGGAGCGAAAAACAGGCTTTTTGCAATCCGCAGTCAAGGTGCTGCTTTATCAAGCAGTTGAAGGAAAACAGAGACTAATTAGAAGCCTTACTTATAATGCATCATTAGTAAGTCATACCAGTGTCACTTCCCCACAACAACCCTAACTACGACTTTGGAACTATGCAAACCAAACTAAAGTTTTGCATTCAACCCAGCAAAAGTGTGTAGCAACAAACACCACAAATGGAAAACACTCAGAGGTGTAGCCAAATCCCCATCAGTTAATGTACTTCAGATGCTTTATTCATGTTTGCAAATTAAAAAATAATAAATTAACAATTTAATTCTAACTTTCTTTTTACAAAAATACTGTCAGACTTTCCTAGAACGCTTTAACACAGTAGTATTGCCATGTATCGTGTACACTAAATAAGCACAGTGGTGTCAATTCGGAGAATTGATGAGGAAGAAAATATTCTGTGAAAGTATACGCTCTACCTTGACAACATTCCACACTGTTTATTGTCCACACATGAAAGAGCAGAGGAAGGGGGGGCTGCCTGGGTATTCAAGCCAGAAGTATCGTTTTTCCAAAGCCATGTTTTTTTCTCTCTAGCCCTACCAGACATTGTTCCCATTTAAGCGTGTGGAAAATACCCACACCTTAACACACCACTGCCACTGTTCTCGAAGGGAGTTACCTTCCGACGCATGACCATACAATAACCGAGGAAAAAACCCAAATGAACTTACACTGCATCCTGTCTATGATACAAGCAATGTCAATAATAATAATGTGAAACATGTGCAGTGGAGGAAAAAAAAATCAAATAGGTTCTCTTCCATGACGAATATGTTCACATCCCAGATATATGGCCACAGAATATTATACTATGGCAGTGAACAATAACGCAGTATGTGTCTCTAGACAGGTTTCCTACCACGGGGATAACTTAGAATATGGTTCATTTGCGATCCATCACAACAATTTCCATCAGCCAGCATGTTTGAAAAATATACTAAGCATACTATGGTTAATCTCTATTTGTCTTCCATACAAAAACAGACAGACAGGTTCTATTCATCTACAGCTTGTCTTCATGATGTTCTGCTGCTCCAATAAGTAGTGATGCATGAATTTTAAGAAGTGTGCATCAATGACCAGACTAAGACTGTAGTGCATTCCTACATGAAAATCTTTTCCAATATGTCTGCAGTGCATTCAGCCTATTGCCCCAGACATATTTAAGAAATGTTCAACATCATATAGTGTTGTAGTTTTTAAATGGTTCTCCATCGGGGTATTGCAGATAAAGGACTGCCTGACTGTCTGAGTGGGTCACATGTATATGTTCCAGTTGTGAGATTTAACAACTCACACGGCTGGGCTGTTGCTTACATACAAAGTCTGTCATAAAATCAAACTCGTTCTGTCCCAACCAGAGCTCGGGTAGTTCCTTTATCCGGTCCAGCCCCATCTCAACGACCAGAGACATCAACACCTCCTCGTCAATAAAGTCCGTGTCGATGCCGTTGGGGGGCAGTATTGCTGCGGGCAAATGGTGCGCCTGCAGAGGCAAACTGGACGTGCCGTGTTTCACGCTGCTGTCTCTGAACTGTGGTCCGGCTGTGCCGTTCACCGGATGGCTCGCAGGATGCAACTCGTGCATGTAATGATGATGGGCCGGGTGTGCGTGGTGGCTGTAGTACTGCGTGTTGAGCTTCTGCAACTGCATGCTGGCCGCCAGCTGCCCTGGAGTGGGGACGGTCGCCACTGGGGGTCCGACACATTGAGAGCTGCCGTAGCGCGTACCGGGAGGCACGGTTCCGTTCGTGTGTCCCGCGTTAACGTTTACATTCCCAGACCCCTGCAGAGGATGCCGGATACCGTGGTTGGCGGATACGGTGCCTCCTGCGTAATGCAAATGATCCCCCATTATAGCAGTAGGGTAGCCATGCTGCTGGTGGTGCTGCTGGTGGTGTAACGGGTTAGAGAACTGTCCAATGCCCATTCTGCGCGCCGGGTGGTGATGGTGAAGACCCGTCACGGCGTCGGGAAACCGTCCAGGGTCCATTGCCATCATGCGGTCTACCATTCCCCAAGCTGTCAAGAGTGAAATGCAAACATGCAATTGACATTGACTGAATAACATCAGAACCAGTCGGTGATGTAATTTACGCACAATCGAAGGGGTCGCGACTATCACCAAGTCACTCGTATTGCGGTTAAAGCGTTAATTGTTCTACTGATTTAGTATTTCGAGGCATTGAATACCATGAAAAATGCAAATATTGGATGTGAAAATTATTCCTGCATAAAACCACGGTTTCGTCATGTCTCCGTAACACAGTAATGATTTTCTCTTTCGGTGTTTCAATGTCCGCAGGTCACTCCTCTTTGCACATAAAACTCTTACCTGGCTGGATCACTTGGATGTGGCTCCGCTTTCAGCACAACCCGATAAAAAGTATCAGTCCAGTTTATGTGAATCTGTAGACCCCAAATCAGTGAACGACACGCATTCTGAACCTCAGATAGCTCACTTTGAAAATGGACAGAATAACACCGGAGAAACTGTTCGCGTGCGCTCGTGGCGAGTGCTCATATACAACTAGTGAGGGGCGGAGCGAGTGCTCATGTACAACTAGTGAGGGGCGGAGCCAGTGCTCATATACAACTAGTGAGGGGTGGAGCGAGTGCTCCAATACAACCAGTGAAGGGCGGAGCGAGTGCTCATATACAACTAGGGGTGGAGCCAGGGGCGGAGCGAGTGCTCATATACAACTAGTGAGGGGCGGAGCGAGTGCTCATATGCAACTAGTGAGGGGCGGAGCCAGGGGCGGAGCGAGTGCTCATTTACAACTAGTGAGGGGCGGAGCGAGTGCTCATATTATACAACTAGTGAGGGGCGGAGCCAGGTGCCGAGCGAGTGCTCATATACAACTAGTGAGGGGCGGAGCCAGAGGCGGAGCGAGTGCTCATATACAACTATTGAGGGGCGGAGCGAGTGCTCATATACAACTATTGAGGGGCGGAGCCAGGGGCGGAGCGAGTGCTCATATACAACTAGTGAGGGGCGGAGCGAGCAAATGATCCAATATGACCTAAAGTCTGGATCCAGGATCCCCCAAACGTGGAGCAGATGCCTCTCACCAAGCTCCTTCAGACCAAAGCGCATAACAGCATTTCTGTCCCGATGCATTAAGCACAGACGCTGTTCAATAAACTTTCCCAAGCTAAATTAGCTAATGACAATGATATTCTCGGTTAAGTAAGACTACACGATTTAGACATGCAAAATAAGCACAAAAAAAAGTATACAACATGAAATACGTTACATGCCTACTATTTCCTTTCTATTAATTGCTGTTATCAAATCAATACATTTAAATCAGGTGTTCCCTGAGTAGTCCACAGTCACTCCATGTTTTGCGCATTTCCAAAAACGCCTCTGCATGTACGTGCGCTCAGCTTGTGGCGGTTGCCACCCTCAGCCAAACTCCTGCACGGTGTGCTCTGTAAATAAACCTGATCACCTGAACCCTGCATGACGATGCCCATTGCAGTAGACTAGACGAAAACACCACCCGAACCTTCTCCAGAGGACGTGAAACCAGCTCCATATCACACCCCTAATGCCTGACAATTAATAGTTTCACACTGCAGGCAGACGGCATCTTGTTAGTAGAACAGTATGTACATTCTTAATATTAGATGGTAGATCATGTACATGAAATGAAATGATACTGAGGTAAACACATTTGGTGGTCTGCAAATGCATGCAGCTTTATTTTAGTCACACCAATACAATTCATAACCCATGCCGCTCATCGGAAATTGTTACCATCCAAAGCTTTTGTCTGTTAACCAGACCTATAAAATGACTGGCTCTTTTTATTATTATGTCATGTCAGAGTGACAAAGTATATCATGAGTTCTATTGAGTTCTATTGAGTCTTTGAGAACCAGTGGTGTCTGAGCAAAAGGGAAGAGGAACCAGGCTATCTGAGTTCACTCAGCTGACTGTTTGAAAATGAAAAGGGGTTAGTGAGTAGAGCACAGTGTGGAATGTGTGGATTCTGTTTCAGTTAGCCATGCTTGTTTTGAAAGCACTGCTCCTATAGCTGAAGGGAAACTCTTTAGCGGTTGTTTGAAAAGTGTGAGTGAGTGCCGGGGATTCTGAGTCCTCGGGCCGGGCAGCCTCTCTGTAAAAATGTCCTTTGAGTAACAGATTTAGAAAGTGGCTGTGGGAAATATAAATGAATGTTGACATGGAAAGGAAAGATAAATGATTTAACATGTTTAGCGTTGAATCAACGCAGTGTTCGCTATCGAACAATCTGAGGATTTACATTGTCACTTTTTTTTAAGATGTGAGCTCTAATAGAGCCCTAGTTGTGTTGCCAGTCTCTAACCACTTCACTCCTTGGTCCAGTTTAATTAATTTCATGATCTTTTTGGTTTTTATCTTTCAAATATATAAACACTGTGTTTTTGGAACGTATTTATTTTGTTTACATTTTGGGTGTTACAGACAATATATTGAATATACACAAAAACAGCGTCGACTCACAGTGGCATGGATTCTTTATGACCCCTGAAGACAATAGAATCAGATCCATCACGTCCTGTAAGTTGCCAGGTGGAGTCACCGTTTATAAAACTTGTTGGTTGAAGATGTCCATATGCTCAATTCGGGGAAATTTGAGGAAGACTTTGAACTCATCGTCATTTCCTTCAAACCATTCCCAAACAATGTGTGCAGTGTGTCAGGTCGCATTGTCCTGCTAAAATGTCGCATACTTGATCTGCAACAATAAAGCATATTTAGGTAGGTGGCCTCTGTCAGTCTGACATCCACATGAATGGCCAAACCCAGGGAGCAGAACATTGACCTTGCCATTTCAGAAATGCTCTGACACAGTTGTCTGGTTATAACAATTTGACCTTTGTCAAGGTCGCTCAGGTCCTTCCTCTTGTCCATTTCTCCTGTATCCAACACATTGACGTTGAGAACTGGTCGTTTGCTCACCATCTAATCTACACAGACCTGGTGACATGTGCTCTTTTTAGGAGATGGTCAACCTTATTCATTTCACCTCCGTCATAATGTTTTCTTTTATTGCAACAAACTACAAAACAGAAAATAGTTGATTGCAATAATATTGACCCATATAGTTTATTTACACAAATTTAAATCAGCTCTGCACAGGGCAATATTTGTCCTTTCGTCTTTACAAACTTGCCTGAACTCTATCAAATTGTTACAGAATGCAAAGTTTCTCGTAGTTAAGTTATGGACAACTATATTGGAGTTGCTAAGTACTATAGTAGTCTCCCTGACTAGTGCCATTTTAGCCTGAATATTCCGTTTTTAGGGGGATACTTTTTGGGGCAGTTCTAGACAGATTAGCAGAGCTCTGAGAAATACGTTTGTTTAACCTGAAAAAAGTGACACCCCTTGATTGTACTCTAAAACGAATCAAATAATTGGGGGCGAAAAGCCATGCGATCAATTATTTTCTGTGTTACATTTGTAAACACCTCAGAACCATTTCCAGATTATAGACTCACAAGCCCTTGTTGGTGACCACTATCACATCACAGAACATTCATGGTCCAAATGCTCTGAATCATCCTAATGGACAAATGGATAAAACCATCAGTTCATAGCTTAAAATATTATCATGTAGATACAGTACGCTGTTCTCCCAGCCAAACGGTGTCTTGTTTAACTGAACTTCTGTCCTTTTGCTAATTTGTCTGTCTCGTGTGTGTGTGTGTGTGTGTGTGTGTGTGTGTGTGTGGTATTCCGCACAGTGCTCTTCGTTTAAGTGAATGCAACACTGCTTCATTATTTCATTCTTAGGGGATGTTCTGATTTACATGATGTAACAATATCACGATCCCCTCAAATTCCGATGGGCTGTGTGTGATCGCTATAAATATCTGTTGGAAGCGGCTCCGTTTTTATTTTACTGCAGTGCAATATGCAATCAATCGAGCTGTAAACCCAGCGGGCCGTTTGATTTCATTGGAATCAGAAAGTTCTGTTTCATGGCCCTGTTAATGAATGCCTCTTAATAAACCATAATCTACCTCAAATGGCACAATCCAATCCCTGAAGTTCCCTTTCAGTCGGTTATGCTGTGCAACAGTTTGTTTCTTATACGCGGTTCCAATGAACATTTTCCACTGGTTCCCCTAGTGTTTTCTAATGTATGAGATGTATTTCGCCGCACGCTGTCATTACAGACAGCACAAGTGAACTTGTTGGATGATTGAGATCAACAGTGCCAACGTTTCTGCCTTTTATTATTTTTTGACCATTTTCCGAACTCAATGCCAAACATCCACCCATGTGTTGGATATGTCAATAACTCTCCCAGACAGGGCAATTCTATTGGTGGAGTGAGACGGTTGGTGGCCCAATCAAACGCTGATTATAAATGTATAGCGATGCATAGGGTTGTGGTGGTCCTGACATTTTGTCAGCCGGTAATTGTCATGCAAATGACTGGCGGTCTGACTATCATTAACTAGTAATTAATAAATACATTTGTCATCTTCATTCTTCCGTGCACAGAAGCCCTTGATTAGAACATCTGTAATCTAGAAGGTAAAGTAATGCCAATGATAATTGAAACCATCACAATTTATACATCTAGTTATATATACAATATATATATATACTGTATATATATATTTTGTATTAGGCAAGACCTTCAAAGCAAATGCACTTTAGAAGAACATAATAGCATATTGTGCTGTATGCCAGAACATTTGCAGATCGTGTACACATCAAGCTTCTTATTTTGTCTTGACTCTTGTCTTGAGTATAGTTCCATACAAACTGATAACTTGTAACTAGCCGGACAGTGCACCCATACATTTGGTGGTTCTGTGTCCTCCACATCTATTAAAAATCATAGAAACATAATATCCCTATGCACTTGAATCGCAAGTCTGGGATGAAATTTATCCCGAGTGGTGAGTTTTGTTCCACACGGGGAGTCTCGTTGGTTGCGCTTCCTGCTTTCCGGTGAGTTGTTTTGCTAATGCACACACCAGGGGTGAGTTAGCTACGTAATTAGGGTATTTTAGTCACTGGTAAATGTCACCACTTTGCTGGTTAAAATTTCAAGTTGCTTTTGCATTATTGTTGGTGTTTGTTGTCGTGATCATTGCTGTTTTTGAAGTTTGTTCATGTTAATGTTTCGTGTATCCGTTCGTTGTTGTTGTGTTTGATTTGTTAATTGTCAATAAAAAACCACAAATGGTTTGTCGACTCTGCACTGGCTTTACTCTAATGTCACTTATTCTTCTCTGGCTGTATATCGACGAGAAAGTATTGCATTTAAAAAAAAAAAGGTTTGCAGAAGCAGCATCAATACAACTGCATTCGAGCAAGATCGTATAAAGAAATGTCTGGGCTTATAAGAACACTTATTTCACTCAACCAAACGGTTGCGTCCTGCTGTGTAGCATTTGAACTCTATATAAACCCGCAACTCAACGCAACTCTGATATTCACCTGGGTGTGGGCAGTTTCCCTAACATAGAAAACAAATGAAATCACGACAACAGGTTTCTGTGTATGTCCCAAAGATGTGTGAAAGAGAAATGGGGATACAATACAGACGCATTGTGATGAGATATTCTGTAGCTTTAAGGTGATGCCAGCGTATGCACCATTCAAATGTAATAAGGCCTGATTACTCTATTAGCTGCTCTGTACAATCTATGAACCAACAGCATATTTATTTGTCATTTTTCCTGTGCCTGGGCCTATTCATAGGATAGCACTATGCATAGTGTTGATTGGTGTTAGGCATGCCGTGTTGAAATGCTTTGAATAAATCAGCACATTAGTCATTACGGTACTGCATATTTATTTCTGTTTATCTTTAATACCTGATCCATGACAAATACTATGTTTTCTACTTAGTTGACCCCAGGTTATTAGACAATTGGTTTCATCCTTCCCGAGGAATCATTATTCAAACAGGAAAATGTAGTCATTAAGTGTTTGAGGTGAATTTCAGTTGAATTTGTATCAATAGTGTTTAAATAGGGAAGATGATGCTGAATAACAGCGCCCAGCGACCTAAGCTGGGTTAGCAAATTGTGTACTACCAACATGTCAGTGACATTCAAATCCAAATCTCACAATAGGAAATCACCATTCCTCAGTAAAACATTACTGCCACAGCCCTAGTGATGCCTAACTCTGCAACGTTTTTGACTAGAAACAATCTGTAAAAAACACGATAAACATAAGCAATTTGAGCATTTAGTGTACACAGGGATCTCTGGTGACTTTCCATGAATTAGTTACAATATGTGACAATTGCATTTCAATGACTTCAAAAAAACATTGATGTCAAGAGTGGTGAACCTGATGTTCCCACTCCGGGCCTTTTTAGTGGGGTGCACTCTTTATTTCCAATGGTTTGTTTTCATTGAGCACAGCTGGTTTCGTTTTAAGTGATTAGCTTTGTAATTTAGTTCAGTGTGGTTTAGTGCACTTTGCCTTGCATTGATTTAAGTCACGTTTCTATATTCGGGTGAGTGCTTAGTGTTAGTTTGTTACATTAGTAAGTTGTGTGTGCGCAATTTAATTTCAAACTATGTATATCTGTTTTACCATTTTGGGGTCTGTTGTTTGTTTGAAGCTAAATACCACAACGGATTATCATGCTCTGTACCTGGCTCATTCCAAACTTCACCTCCTGTTACGTGAAAATTGAAGGGGAACAATGTAAGACTGTCACAAACAATTTACCCTCTAAACCTCTGAAGACAATATAATTTGATTATCCATCGTGGATTACTTTATAGTTCAAACTAATTTGGGTTTCAGCAACTGTTTAACTCATCCAGTATAACTGCTTTATTATTTGTGTTTATTATAATATGCTACCCGGTTGGTAACAGTCAACAATCAGCATCAACAATAACACAGATACGTAGCGTACTCCGTGCGGGAATTCATCTTCGTTCTCACAGAGCTGGTGTCAGGCCATGTGTTGTTTTCTAATTTGCCATATTAAGGAGACAGGAAAATGGTTCATGAATTTATGAGAATTATTGAATATAATTTGTATGATGCCATGTCCTTTGGTGCGGTGGATGTTTTCGCCTCTAACAAGAAATGTATGTTTGAGTCAAACAGTAATATATATTTGATTTGACAGCATTATTATTTAACCAATAATAGCTCTCTGCTTGGCCGCTTTTCTCCTCCCTTACTAAAACATCTATTAATAACTCATAACCACCTGTTGAGATATTATAGTATCTTCTGCAAGTCCTTATAGCAAATATTAAGTATAATCTTAAATTAAAAAACAGATACAGTTTTAAAGCATTCAACCAGTTGGCAAAAATATTTTTGATACAAGTCGACGACGTGATACCATCCGGTGCCAATCACATCATGCTCCTATTCGTGATCATATCCATTTGAACCCAATTGGAACTCGTAATTGTGTTTACTTACCACGCAGAAGTGAGCTTTATCTCCAGAGCACATTAACGCGCTATCACTCAAAGTGCCTCATTGTTCCTTCACGAAATTTGACTTTGCTCAACGCAGCAAGCAATTATCCAGATATTTAATTATTTCAAAATAAATTAACATTAATAATGCATGGCTGGTTACGGGCGCCTATTTTATAATTTCAGACGAAGATGAAGATGTCTGCCCATATTGTTCGACTTTTGACGGGAGCAAACCTTTCTTCCTCGACACATATCTCACAGCTTCTGTACAACACAATTCAAATATTATCATTATTATGTTGTATTATTTTCCTCATGATCGCTCGATCTGTTCATATGCCAGGGGAAGTAAGAAAGAATTACTCTGGCAAACAAGCATTGGCTCATCGATTGCTATAAAATAATCTTTTAGGAAGTTTGATTCACAAAACTTGATTAGAGGGAGAAGGGGAAATATATTCAGTGTGCCAACAGACGTCGTCTGAGGGCCTGGTCAACAATGCTTGTTTTAACCCGACAACCCAACTGTCTCTTTACAGGTAACCGAACTGGCAAAAGGAGTTGTAGACAGCGATACAGGTCAAAAACATATTTTTTAAATGTAAGAACAATGTAATGTCGTAGTTGTATAAATAAACAGTGTGTTTTCCATTACAGTGCTTGTTCTGACTGAGCACTCAGCCTTCCTTAAATGCCAACTGTGTCTGCAAATTTCCTCATTTATCTGAGGTTGCATATATTGGCCAGTTAGGTCTGGACACTTGACAGTTTCTGGGAAACCAGTCTGTATCAAAGGCATTCAAATTATACATTATACATAATCACATTTTCTCTGTTTTGATCAGATACCTTATAGAACATTTCACAAATCATAGCTGGATATCTAACATTAGCACTAGCCGGCTTATAGAAATACACTACTATTGGTTAGGAAATTGCCCTGCAATCGTTAGCCTGTGTGCTGATTGGATGAAATATGACTATGAACATAAACTGCATATCTACCAGCCAATCCCACCCGTTTGAAACAAATTATGTGCACGTTTTGTGATACTAAAAGACTAGTCCAGATGGGTTCCTGGTATGAAAAGAAAAGTACAATACTGAGTCATTCCTTGATTTAGAGCACTTGTTTGTCATGTAGCTGCGTGATTCAGCAGTTGAGAGTGTGGGAGATGACTGACCCAAAGGCTTGTTTTTCACACTCCTCCGAGGCTCTCGGGAAAGACAATCAACTATGAGTTTGCCATACCTGAAATGTTCACATGTTTTTGCTGATCCTTTGAAGTGTTTCGGTTCTTTCAAGAACCACATGCTTGTGCTTGAACCTGAGGGACTTCAATGCAATTATGCAGTGTCTAGCACTTCTGGCACCAGTCGAGGCTCTTCATAAATAAACGTTGTCGTCGGTTGTCTTCTATTTTCACTTTAACTTCCTGTGAAAACAT
Source organism: Dallia pectoralis (assembly GCA_029465975.1). Lineage (NCBI taxonomy): Eukaryota > Metazoa > Chordata > Actinopteri > Esociformes > Umbridae > Dallia > Dallia pectoralis. Next base: position 10,061,226 of record CM055734.1, read on the forward strand.
CTATAACACAATTATTTTTCCCTGATTGAGCCTTCAAGTAATCACCTCTTCCAGTTATGGATAAGATGGCTCATTTTGTGCTGATGTACATCTCTTGAGCAAAACAGTGAAAGGTTTTCCCTCGGGTGCCATCAATCAATCCACATCCAGCTGAAGTCTTCTTCGGTTTGAATATCCGGCCGTCATTACATCGTCATAAAAAGAACATTTTGAATCTGCATGATCATGGCAAAACATGCTAACAACTAGTGCACAATAAAGCTACATTATTAATATACTCAAAATTACCATATTGCTCGTTGCCTGCTATTCAACAAGGGTGCCAAATATTTGGGAGGTAATGTGTTATTAAAAAATTCTATATTAGCTTTACTTAGTAAAGTGAACTTTCTGTCTATCGGTTGTTCGGTTGTTCCGTATGGCTACACAAAGATTAGTGAAAGAAATTTAAGTTATTCATAACTTAAGATGAGCTTCTGACTATTTTGAATGACACAAATGCTTGTAAAGCATATACATAAAACACCTGGTTGTTATTGAGATATTCTGCTGTTGATATATGATTAAAAGAGTTTCTACCTACCGAAAAGCATTTTTCATCTGGATTGTTTTTGGTTTTGTCGACAACCTTACCATTGTCTTCCCAGAACATGGGTTGAATTAAACTCACACCATGAAACAAGACAAGCATGTCAGCTTTTGAAAATATACTTTCTGTCAGCTATAATTACAATGTGGATAAACATGCTCATAGGATTTGGTTGAAATGAGGAAAACAAGCTGTTACGAGACATTTGCTGTCAGCTCTAACTGTTGGCTGAAGGCATTTATTAATATAAAGCACAAAACCACACAACGCTTTGATTGTTGTCTATACCAACAAATAACCAGCTGATATTTAACGTTTAAAATACCAATGCTCACGGTCCCTCTTAATATCGGAGGGAGCTCCGGGTGATTAACTGCTCCATAAATCATTCGCCTGATAGTATTAGCTTTCATGTTCTAGATGGACTATCGTCTTGTCCAAAATGAGTGTATTCAACGTAAATTAGACACATCTCATTCGTGAGCAAGATCAAGTCATAACGCGTGAGTCGAACAGAGAGCGTATTCCAATCTAACCGCCTGTACGCTAATTGCAACCCAAAGCTGAGCGGTTCACTGTGTATTCACGTCATCCATTCACGTCATTTCAAGTTATTCTACTTTTCATTGTTCATTCTTCTAGGCCAGAAGGTGTTTAACTGTTGGGTGCTTTGCATTGAGGCTTCGCACAGCTTCTCCTTGCAGTCTCAGTACCCCAGGGCTCCACACAGCCCGCAGGGTCATGGGGTCAGGCTCATCAGGAATGTGTGCATGTGACCACCAGCAGCACCACACGGCCCTCAGCTCAGCTCTCTCTCTCAGTGGGACACGGTGGCTGTCTGGGGCCTTTCCATTTGTTTCATTATGCTAAGACAGGATGTTTACACTGTCCAGAGCCAATTCAACCCCCCTCCAGCCTCCCCCCCTCGGCGATTCCCATAAATCAATTCACTTTGGTTCGGAGCTGCACTCTGATCATGGACGAGCAGAGGAAAGGCTGGGATTAGATGAGTTTCACAACACTGTTTGGAATCGCACCAAAGCGTTTTGTTATTAACCCTCAACTGTGATGGTCTTTTGTTCCTCTACTGTGCAGTTTCATGGTTTGTCCTCGCTGTGTTCGGCAGTGAAATGAGACACTGAGGGGAAAAAACGAATCAAATCAATCAATTTGGTTTGTGATTTTAAATTCTTACAGAAATACTCAAATGAAGACCCCTGTCGGAATATAGAGAGGTACAGAAAGTACTTAGAGCCCTTCATCCTGTCAACGGTTTGTAGTGTAAGTTATTGAATTTTCAGCTAAAAAATGCCATGCTCTAGAATCAAAGTTTTAGTTGATAGAGTTACTAGGGGAGATTAGAGGATAGATATTTTCCCCTGACTTTAGTAGACACGGTTAGCGCTCAACCAAACATTGCCCACTGTTTTACATTATTATGAAGTACACATGGTAGGTGGTCATTGGTGGCAATTATGTAAATTGCTAATAAAGCCTTTATTAGGTATTATTGGCCACCAATAAGATAATGTATTACACGTAGCCCGTCATAAAAGTGTAATACACATTTTTGATGCATCTGTAGTTTGTACATAGCTATTAGTATTAATAAGATGACATTTCGGCCAATAAGGAGTTAATGGTTAAACTATGTGTATGATGGTTTAATAAGGTACGATGTCTCCCTATTTTAACGAGTCATCTCGCTTGTAGACATTACACGCTTGTTTGCAAATTTGAACTTTACCAGTAGAATCTAGAAATGTCAACCTCTGTAAGTTCCAGCATTCGTTCTGGATGTAGATTCCGCCCTGCTGAGAAAAGAACTCTCCAGAGGTCTAAAGTAATGAATACATTTTTTAAAACAAGTTTTATTTAAAAGAAGAGCTATTAATACGACATCGACTTTGATCATGCCTGCGTGGTGTTTTCTGTGCCTGGCGATGTCATTTACAAGCGAGCGTAATAAAGAGTGCTCTAACACAATTTTGCTTTGCATATATAATTTGAACACCAACATTCTGCACATAGAGAGCCCATTCACTTAATATATATCACAGATTATCCCAAGGTATATATCATATTTGCCCACAAACAACATCAGTATATTTAGTATATTTTCTCTCATAATTTCAAGCTTTCTCAACTTTCTCCTATATCTAGTGGTTACGTCTTTGTCAAAGAAGCCATCAAGTTGTTTGTTGTAAATAGTTTGCATTTGTGTGAGTTTAACTAGCAGTAAAAAAGTCAGCATGTGTAAAATATTTGACAGTCTGTTACCTGTAATGTTGGTGTAACTGAACTGAATTTTAGAAGACTTTGTCTTGTATTTCAGTCAACGGAAAAATATCAGTGTAATATTGATGATGTTTTCCTCAATAAATTGTAGTGAATTTTGATTATTGTTGGTATTTTCTATATTATAATATGTGTTACTGAGAAAATATTTTTGTTACATTTTCTCAGTTTTTCTGAATAGGCCTACATGACTAAGTCTTTGGAGAAAAATCACATGTTTCTTTTTTTTAAATACCCAAATGAGAAAATGTAACATTATCTAAAATGTTCTAATGATACCACAGGAAAGATTATAGCATTCCAGGTAATTTCTCAACAAATTAACACTAACAAACAAAGTTGACCTTATGCTTACGTCATGACAGGCGGACAGCCATGTATGCAGACAAATAGACAGACTGACACCCAGACATACACACTCAACGCATATATATAACGACATATAACGACAATACCGATGTGTCCGCTGGAGGTCAAACATTCCCCTTGGGGCTTTTCTGAGTGCCGTAGCTGCGTACGTCTGTGCAGATGTGTCACTGTATCCCAGGTTTGAGCTGTAGCTGTATGTCCCATTGGGGCCTAATGTATCTCTACTGTCCGGTTGACTTAAACCTGGTAGGGAACTGCCTGTCTCAATGCACTGTAATAACTACCTCCGGCCACGACAGGTCGAAGGCCTTCGAGCTAAACTGAGGTCGTTAGTCCAATGAGCTGTTCTTCCCCCGTGACAATTTGACGGACGTTTTAGTTAAACAAGCGCTGTGAAAAGAAACTGAACACATGTAGCGATCAAAGGATAATTACTATATAAATAAAATGGTAACAACTGCAGTAACAACATGGTAATATGTTTCTTTGCAATCAGTTATCACACATTTTGTTGCTAAATCACTGAATATAATTAATGACATTACACTCTGACCTACTTCAACACTCTTCACTGTGATCTTAACACTCTGGTTGACTGGCCTTTAAGTGTCTCCCATTACTGTGATTTAATATTTATTTGACAATGCCCTTTCATATTGTTTTATTTTTCATTTTGTATTTATGTTATTTTACAGTGTAAAATATTGCTTTGAATGTAATTAATTTGGTCATTGATAACGAGAATTGGTTAAACGGTTTATGGTTAAACGAGTGGCTTTCAACACTGCTCCTGGAGCACATCTGGTTCTAATAAATAACAGTTTATGACTAACGTCTGTTTGGTTATAATGCTGTTGACGCACTTATTACCGTGTTACTAACAAAGCATTGGTGAAAGTGAAAGTGTTACCTGAACGCCTTCGCACTGCATGTCCCTTACTTGAACTCTCCCACGCCAGTGAGGAGTCGCTGCAGTGAAAGAAACATCACAACTACCACCAAAACCACACAATTGGAATTACACTTAGACTAATGTTGGCAAGTTGTCCCCGAAACGTTCTGAAGTGTTTGATAGCGTCTCCCCGCCGCTGCACGGCTGCCGTGCTGTCTGCTGACCGTGTATTCAGCGTCAAAACAGTGTCTAGCTGAATGGCCAGATCGGTGCTGGGCTCGATTCACACGAGCATGACAGGACTGCAGGGTCAACACCGACATTCCGCACGGGTTGATAAACTGGACCGTGGAGTGGGAGATTGTGACACAAGCTACGGCATACTCAGACGTGGTTGCCTCACAATTCCTGCCTGGTTGGCGTTGTCCAGGGTTACCCTTCGAATATCGCCAGAGTGTCTCTGGGCTTATGTCAGAGCCCCTTTAGGCTGCTATATCGTTGTGCCAGGGAACTAGGGTCAGTCAGTTCTGTCTTTAGTCCCACATGATGTCTCTGTCCTCTACTGACCTGATGTCTCTGTCCACATCCCACCTGATCTCTCTGTCCACATCTTACCTGATGTCTTTGTGACAAAGACATCAGGTAAGGTGTGGACAGAGACATCAGGTGGGCTGTGGACAGACTTTGTCCAGACTTTGTCCACACCCCACCTGTTTAGAGATTCTGGACAAGCCCAGATTCATTCATTGACCTGCCTGTCACCTGGACATGCAAAATGGTAAACAACACCACTTCCCTTTTCTCTAAACAGAAGCAGAATCCTAGTTATATCTAATTTATAGTTCTGTCACAAGAAACCGTGTGCTGGTGGGGCTGTGTGTTTTCTTACCAGATGCATTTTGAACGAAGCTCACTGCTGTTTTGCGGTGCTTTATTTGTAGAAACAGTTCATTAACGTTTTTATCTAAACCAATTATTAATGCTCAAGTAAAAACTGTAAACAATGAACTAAAATGGCTAACCTTACACTGTGTCACAAATCTCTCCAAACGTTACTGTGGAACAGTGGAATGATTTTTGGAACTTGAGGCAAAGATGGTGACATGTAATAATGACAGTTGCGTTGAGCTTCGAAACAGGTTCACGCAGTAATACAATGTAAATTAGGATGTGTTAATGTCACCAAAACAATCACGGCAATAAACATGTCTTGCATTAACGCATCAATAACACATTATACCATGACAGCCCTCATTGCCACATAAATACACAGATTGACTTTACGCATTGGACCAAGCATAAATCTCAGACTTTGTCCAATGCCCTAAATCCCACTAAGACAAAATGCTTGACTACGACAACGAGATAAGGTTTGTCCACCTTGTTTTTCTACCAATAAGCAAATAGTGTTTTGTCATCCCGTGCATGTCCGGAATGCGAGCGGCATGATAAATAAACATTGAGGCAATCCACAGATAAAAAAAGAGAGCAACTTTTCCCTGGTCTCCAAGCAACAAGAGCAATTGGAAATTAATACTCTATCCGACACTCTGGAATTGACAGTGTACTGGTAGCTACCCTGAATATTATTGCCTGCCTGAAGGTATTAAATAAAGCTGTGCGGCTGTGTAACCGAAATGCTGAAGATATTACTTTATTTTCCCAGACATCATGCACTCAGGCTGGTTGGATACATACTCATCCACTCTTACCTGGTGAAGTTCAGGAAACGCACACAAGCATGATGGCGTGTTCGCGCGCACACAGGCCAAGACACGCACACACACACACACATGCATGTTTTGCATGGATTTTTACACATTCAGTTATAGACACATTATTGAAAGCGACAATAGTAATAATAATGAAGTAGATACATTTTGTGTCGTTTCTCACAATAAAGTAGATACATGTAATAATAATGAAACAACAAATAACGTTTTTAGAATCCATAAACAACTTCTCTGAGCAATTGCCTTGTCTCTTTTTCAGCATACAATATTGGTCAGCATTTTTATCGTTTATTTTAGAGTCGTGTCTTTGCATCATCTAGGGAACCAGTCACTTTGGACTTGACTGCACGGTGCTATAAACGCACTCCAGCACACTTAGAAATTCACACGAAGCACATAGAAGTTGATTGTGTTTTGGTGGCCATATGGTGTGCGAATGTGCAGCAGAACCATGCCACAAGCCATTACTTCAGGAATCCATTGACATCGACGTGAGATGCGCTGCTGAGATTACGGCTGGCTTTTCCTTGGATCTTTGTGGCCCGTTGATTTCAGTAACTGTGAACTGTAAATATAACGTGTTGACGAGAAAAATATTATTGTTTTTGTACTGAATTGATATAAACATCTCCGCAAAGTCAGTTCCTAGATGCTAATGACCGTCTGCTGCCAAATGCTAATTAACTGTAATTGGGCTCATAAATAATAAAACGATTTTACCCTGTCATCCAATTCTCCTTTAACAAGCTGTTGGGCGAACAGAAAGTTTAATAGGAAACGTCATGAGAAACTGACAGCATAGAGCATTACATTCCTTGTAATTATAATTTTTTTTACAAACTTCTTGCTACGGAGCCACTGCAATACCATACAGATAACTCCATTAGGGTCGTTTGATTTGCTGTGGAAGATTAAGCTTGCAGCCCAGTTGGAGTAAAGGAGATCAAGGAGTTTTTTGTCCTTAATTTTACCAGAGTAGTAATTACCTTCATCTCAGCAGCTTGATTAGAGCAGTGTGGGCTGTCCTCCCATACGTAGCCTGTACTGCCTCTTCTCTCTCTCTCAAAGGTTGCCAGGCAACTGCAGCAGAACATCATGACAAATGTTTACTGCAACAAAACTTGCAGCATGACTCACTTCTATCTCTCTCTCTCTCTCTCTCTCTCTCGCTTATCAAACACCAGGTGAAAGGCATTGTTTGGACACAATTGGGCTTTTCACGTGTAGAAAAATGTTACATTTGTATTTTTCCGTCAAAGCTGAGAGGCTCTTGTCATTTCGCAACATCTAGACGCAGTTGCTTGTTCTCAGATAATGAAATAAAGGAAATAACATTCACATTTAATACCACGGGCTCCACAATATTGCACGATTATCTTTGTGTGCTTTAACAGACGAGGCACGTAATTGACGGTGAGCCAGTGTTCTTGTTCTGCGATGAACATCATGTCCTTCAGACCTGGTGAATAAGCGATTGATACAATTGTCAGAAAGGCAATGCTTTCAGTATTGAAACCAAATGGATACACTCCAGGCTAGACATTTTTGAACTTGATATTCTGTCGCTTGAAAAGAAAAACCATGGCCACGTAAAGACATCCACGAAGAACTCCAATGAATGAGTTTCACACTGGATTTATTGACCGGCAAAGTTCAACAACTAGTTGCGCGCCAGTTTTTCAGCTGGATGGGGACTCTCTAGAATGAATACTATATTTCTGTTTCTGGAAATATCTGAACAACACACAACATCTGAACAACATTGTATAGAGGCCTGCTGCAGCAATTGCATTGCATTTGAGGAATTCCTCCAGGCTACAGCGCTCAAGCACAGAGTCAGCCTGGGGTTCAGGACCTTGTGAGGACCAAGGTCAGCGGAGAAAAACACCTCCTAATCAGGCTTCCCTCAGCGCTAGCGTTTCCCGGAGCGCCATGCAAGGAGGGCTCCTTATTGGTTTCACAGCTCGGCCCTTCTGACTCGGTTCCCCGACGTTCTCTCCATCTTAAAACACAAACAATTCTCCGAGCATTTCTTGTTTTTCACTGCTTTCCTGGTGAATGCTTTCTAACGCCCATATATAGACGGAGGTGTGTTTATTTGCTTAGGAGGGAGTGTGGATCCCACAGCAGGACTCCGGGTGAAGTGCTAGTTCAGTCGAGGCACTGTGCCTTTAAAAGCATCTGCCAGCTGTCTGGCTCATGTGAGCCGGCCGGAGATGAGGAAGGGGGTTGGGGGGTGGGAGAGAGAGCAGAGCCACACCACACTGCCATGGCTGCTGAGCTGATTCTGTTTTTCCTACTTTTCTTCTTGGTGCTGGACGCGGCTGTCTGCCTGTCAATTCCATACCGGTGTCTGTGGAGTAATCGGTCGAATCCTCTTGCTCTTGTAACGCCATCTTGTTTTCATTACAAACTCGCTTACTATTGCAGAGGGTTTTTCTCTCTCTCGCACACGCACACACACACGCACGCGCACGCGCACACACACACACACACACACACACACACACACACACACACACACACACACACACACACACACTGGAGCTGATTAAGGAATTATCTCGTCTTCAGGACTCTTCCATCCATATTCAATGACAGTTCTAGAGGAACAATCTGTCAAAACAGCCCTTCATTAGCCAATAAGAAAGTTGGGAGAAATTCCCAGTGTGAAAATAATTAACTTAATCAACCTGTCTACCTACTAGTCATCTCTCTCAACATCTTCCCCACACGTCTTGTGTACCCAGGCACCGATCGCTATGTTTTAACATTGTCATGGGACAGCTGAGTATAGCCGCACTGCTCAGTTGTCTCAACGGATATTCTACTGATTGGACAGAGATTCCCACAGTGCCAGAAGTTGTGGTTTTGATTCCCACGGGGAACCAGGTTGGTAATGTTGACACTTTCTAACCGGTCCAGTGATTTATAATCCTCACACTTGCTTTAGACTCTTGTAATATTATCCGTCCCACCCTTAACCACTCTGGACTAACTAATACTATCCCGGTCTTGTTCGGTAATGGAAGAGGAGGAGGAGACAAGTTGTGTTTTTGTTTAGAGGCATGGTTCTATTGAGTGTCTTTTTTAACTCCCTAAGGCCACTCTCATGGCACTCTAAGGCCACTCCCATGGCACGCTAAGGCCACTCCCATTGCACTCTAAGGCCACGCCCATGGTACTATAAGGACACACCCACGGCACGCTAAAGCCACTCCCATTGCACTCAAATGCCACGCCCATGGCACTCTAAAGCCACGCCCAGGGCACTTTAAGGCCACGCTCATGGCACGATACAGTAACTCCCACAATAACCAACTTCATATGGTTGTTGTGCCAGGGTCACATGTGCCATTGTCAGGGGACAAGGTTAATTAGGGAATACTATTATGGTATAAACAAACACAGCTTGTGTCCATATCATGCACTGTTGGTCACCTGGGCAGGTTAGGGCTGCCTTTCTGTCTCATGATGAGAAACTAAGGTCACTGCCCTTACTGGAATAATGTTTCGGCTCCACACTGCTGCATATAAATTGTGTCCATCCTTTCACAAAAGCAAATCTGTGACAAATCTAATGCACCAGTGATGAATCCCCAGTGCATCCAAATGTAGTCTATCATTCCTTAGCACCGGTCGACATACTTTGGTTTCCAGGACGACCCTGTATACTCTGACAGGACCTATTAGGAGGATTACAAAACATGTTTACCTGTCTTTTGAACGTTTCTCGACTTGTTATGGCAATGAACTCCGGGGAACCTTTGTCAGGTCCAATATCAGTTCCTAGGACATTACCGAGAACCCTTTCCCAAACCCTATAAGACAGTCACATCTCATTTGATTGGTCGACGTTATCTCCACTTTTGTTTCTATTTGCAATAAGTAATAAAATGTTGCACCAATGGCAATATTCCGATTGACTTCATCAATTATTAGTGACATTCCGATATGACCTTAACTGAGATTTAAACTCACATTCTGGATTGTGCATATGATGATCTTTCCCAAGTCTGTAGACTTTCAGAGTTCCCATACATATTCATTATTCATAAATCATTCATGCACTTAGAAATAGAGTGCCATCTCAAGAGATATTTAATTTATGAGTTAAGAAGAATATAACCCCGTAATTGATTTGTTTTCTTTGTTTGAGCAATTTCAGGATTTGTCGTTGTTGTCTTATGTTGCTTGTGCAGGTTTTTTGTGTAACTTTGAAATCACTCAACAGAAAATAGCGTTGTGTGATTTCTCACGGCAAAGTCCATGAGAGCTGAGTGCGACTTAGAAAATGTGTAGCTGTTTCCACACAGACGTGGTGGTGCTGCGGAATTGGACTGCTCTGAGGTTGTGACTTCAAATCCCGGTTAAGAACATAAAATGATGACAATATACACAAATTAACTCAAAATCACTATGTGTCCCAACAAATTATTTGTGTTTGTTGATGTTCTTTTGTTAGCTGACGGGCTGTCATGCCAGATGGTGTGATAAACAAAGCTATATGGAAATATTTTTGCATATTCTTTTCTCTCCCTCTGGCACACACACACTCACACACACACACGCACACACACGCACACACGCACACACACACACACACACACACATTTGCACACACCCACCCCAGAACAAACAGTAATGCAATCTGTGTAATCAGAGCGAAAGTATACTTTATTGAACTTCATTAAGCCTCTTCGCAAAATGGCTAAAGCTATTAATGGTTAATTCATGCTTCTCATAATGGTGACTTATTGCGAGTCCTTCTGAAATGAGGGCACAGTCAAGGTTCCCAGTGATGCTTGGTTCTTCATAGCCTGTCAAAAAATCATCAGAGTTGGAGTTAACAAGGGCATTACGGGACTATTTCAATAGCACATTGTGTCTCTGTGGCGGGTGGAAATGGTCAATTATCATTGGCTTAATGATCAGGTGGGCCAACACTATCAGAATGGTAAGATAGCACATCAAAGGAAATGTATTAACTGAAAGCCTCGGAAACATACGCACCAAGGGAAGCAATTTCTATTTATGTATTTTGTAAAAGGCTAACATGGTCATAGTTAAACGATTCTAAATGAAGATTTAGGACTTCCGCCAGCTATATAGCACACTAAAGCAGTCAGGATAGTTTATTGTGTCATGTTTCCCTGATTGTATAGTTCAGTCGGTCAAATATCACTGAGGACATTTTTTGTGGACATTTTTGTGATGTTGTTTTGACACCCTGAACGTTTTTAATTGCCTCTTCTATAAATAGCTTTTAATGAATTAGGCAATTTATGTAGCACTAGCGTTCAGAGGTTTGCTGTCACGTAGAAATGTCCTTGTTAACACCCATGAAAACATACATACAATCAGTTTGAACAGCTAATCCAGCTGAATGAATAGGACATATAGTCATTGGCAAGGTTAGAAATAACGGTTTGTAATCTAAAAGAATAATTGTGCCCTCTAATCTTTGCTTTTGTCAAAGAATCCTCCATTTGCAGCAATTACAGCCTTGCAGACAATTGGAATTTTAGTCGTCAATTTGGTTCTGGTGAATGTGCCAGGCTGAACTTGCGTGGCATCGGAGCACAAAAGGGATGCGCCAGCACCTAAAAGATCACATTGAATCTTTGACAAAAGCGGTTGAAGAGGGCACAGCATGGCACATAAACAAGTGTATCATTGTCTGCTCATCAGAGAGTGTGTTTTAGTTTTACGTCAAGGCAAGGGAAATGCATGGCGGAGTTATGCATTAACGTTAGCATCGCCAAATCGTAGGCGACGTGCGCGCGTGGGATTAGTTTCCAGCAGCGACCGCCCCCCAAAGTGCACGTACTACGTTTCTGAGAAATCTCAACAAAAGAGACATTTTAAGAAATTATTAATCATTGCCAAACAATGATATCATGTCACTATGTTCTCCGGCATCTGATAACCTTTGGTCATCTTGAACGTTTTTCATGACAGCTACAAGAACCTGACAGGAAGTGGGTACAACTATTTAAAATAAAACCATAACACCTAGTATAATTTCTATAAAAAAATACCTTTAATCAATACACGAGACAGGGACTGCATTTGCCATGAGTGATGGATTCTGTGGTTCACTGTACGCAGACAAAAACACAGGAAGTCGACATTTCATGATATTGCATGTTAAATGTAAAAATGACACTTTTTCCATCATGTGATGCGGATGTTTATAATGTTTATGTCAAAAACGTAAGGCTGTTAATACATTTCTGACTATTTGCAGAGGTGGGTAGAGTCTAAATGTTTTGAAGGATCTAAAGGGAAATCTACAAAAAGTTTTCGCTCGTTGGGTTCGTCGTTGCTTGTATTTGCCGCCCTTTCATTCTCAACAACGAATCGACCTTTGGGTTTGCTAAAAAGATACCTCTCGATTAAATGTCAGTGGTGCACAATTGCTTTTGGCGCGCTATTGACAGCGACAGGCGAATAAGAGGAGGTAGAGTTTATTGTTGGTAAATTGAATGTGGAAGAAGAGAGAATGCAGATGGAATCCCCTGGAACACTGGGCTTAAACCAACCTTCGGACGAACTCAAAAACTGCTGCCAGATGGGATTCGTTCTCAAAAGTGGATTTGTGGTCCAATCTACCCCCTGCTTCCTGAGGGCATGAGGCAGTGGTGAACAGAGCTGGGGGAGTTGGAATGAATCAGTCTGGACTGGAAAATTAATCAGTCTGGACTAGATCATATGTTGAAAGGAATGGACAACAATATGATTTTTCTCCTTTCCTTCTTCAATTATTCAACACTTCGCTTTATTTACGTTTTAGAGTTATTTCAATGACAAGGACCAGAAACATGTATCTTCTTCAATCTCTATTTGACCTCAACGTGGATTTACCTAAACAATTCAGAAAAACGAATAAGCGGTGTCTACGAAATGTCCTATATCTCCTTCCTTTTAGACGTTGCATTAGTCTGAAATCTTAAATCTCAATGTCTTTAAAATTGTCTAAAATGTCTTGTCAATTGCCACCACTTCTGACAGCTTCACATACTGTATACTGAAAGGTTGCGTACTTGACATCGCGGCCAGTTGTGATGACAGTACTTTGCTGTACACAGGGAAGTGCGGTACATACACATTTAAACATGATAGCATATCCTATACAAATTTGGCTTTTTGATTGAGCGTTAAGGGTACACCTTCACGATGCTACTATTTTAAAAGGTAGAAATATGATTGATGTCAAATACAAAAAAAAGATATACAAGTCAACAGAGGCCCGCTAGAAAACACAATTGCTGCAGATCTTTTTGTGTGTGGAAAAAACAGGCTTTGAAGGCGTTGTTGTATGAGACAACATGAGCATTCGCCAGGACTTCTATTTTGAGTCAACCTCAGAAGCTGAGTATATTAGAGAGTTTAAGGAACGACGTGTGCCCTTGTGAAGCACTGCATGGCTGGAGAAGGCTACATATTGACTCTAGACTATTGATTGAGTTTCGTCTAACTGAAGAAACCTCTCATTAGTTATGTTAGTCTCATCGCTATTTCCTGAGAAGTATCACTTATCACATTGCCTAAAAACGTACAATATATATATACAGTACAGATTGTCACGACCGCTGTAAGGTGTAGTGTAGGAAGCCATGTGCAGAGTCGTAGATGATCCGTTTAAAGACAAGGTTTATTTCTTCAAACATAAAACAAACCGAAAACGGCGACAAAAGGCTAAATGGCTAAACTGAAATGAAAGTGCGCATATGTAGCGTCTTATAAATATACAGTTCCCAAAACCAATACAACCTATTTACAAACAAACACTCACCTCTATCATACTGTGACATGTAACAATGAAGAGCAAAGAGTGACATCTAGCAATCCCCTTTATAGCCCAGTGATTGCAAAACCCCAACAGCTGTAACCAACATAAACCAGGAAGTGGGCACCCGAAACCAGACAGTGCAGTACCCTAACTCACCACTCGTGACAGTACCCCCCACTTAAGGCTAGCTCCCAGATAGCCAACAACAACCAACATCAACAACATACAAAAAAAAAAAGGGAGCAACAGGCAAGGACCCACTGTCATACCCAAAGGGTTAGTCCAAGACAGCAGGTCCAGCCCTTAAAGGGCCTTGGTGGCCCGATCGCCGTCTTGTGCGGCAAGGCTTCCGCCATCTTGTGGGACATGGCGGCGGCCATCGTGGTGGGCGTGGCGGCGGCCATCGACGTGGGCGTGGCGGCGGCCATCGACGTGGGCGTGGCGGCGGCCATCGGCGTGGGCGTGGCGGCGGCCATCGGCGTGGGCGTGGCGGCGGCCATCGACGTGGGCGTGGCGGCGGCCATCGACGTGGGCGTGGCGGCGGCCATCGGCGTGGGCGTGGCGGCGGCCATCGACGTGGGCGTGGCGGCGGCCATCGGCGTGGGCGGTGACGCTCTGGGAGCTCTGGCGGGCGGTGACGCTCTGGGAGCTCTGGCGGGCGGTGACGCTCTGGGAGCTCTGGCGGGCGGTGACGGTCTGGGAGCTCTGGCGGGCGGTGACGCTCTGGGAGCTCTGGCGGGCGGTGACGCTCTGGGAGTTCTGTCGGGCGGTGACGCTCTGGGAGCTCTGTCGGGCGGTGACGCTCTGGGAGCTCTGTCGGGCGGTGACGCTCTGGGAGCTCTGTCGGGCGGTGACGCTCTGGGAGCTCTGTCGGGCGGTGACGCTCTGGGAGCTCTGTCGGGCAAGGACGCTCTGGGAGCTCTGGCAGGCAAGGACGCTCTGGGAGCTCTGGCAGGCAAGGACGCTCTGGGAGCTCTGGCAGGCAAGGACGCTCTGGGAGCTCTGGCAGGCAAGGACGCTCTGGGAGCTCTGGCAGGCAGGACGCTCTGGGAGCTCTGGCAGGCAAGGACGCTCTGGGAGCTCTGGCAGGCAAGGACGCTCTGGGAGCTCTGGCAGGCAAGGACGCTCTGGGAGCTCTGGCAGGCAAGGACGCTCTGGGAGCTCTGGCAGGCAAGGACGCTCTGGGAGCTCTGGCAGGCAGGACGCTCTGGGAGCTCTGGCAGGCAAGGACGCTCCGGGAGCTCTGGCAGAGGAAGCAGATGACACTCCGGAAGCTCTGGCAGGCAGGGACGCTCTGGGAGCTCTGGCGGAGGAAGGAGATGACACTCCGGGAGCTCTGGCAGGCAGGGACGCTCTGGGAGCTCTGGCGGAGGAAGCAGATGACACTCCGGGAGCTCTGGCAGGCGGGGACGCTCTGGGAGCTCTGGCGGAGGAAGGAGATGACACTCCGGGAGCTCTGGCAGGCAGGGACGCTCTGGGAGCTCTGGCGGAGGAAGCAGATGACACTCCGGGAGCTCTGGCAGGCAGGGACGCTCTGGGAGCTCTGGCGGAGGAAGGAGATGACACTCCGGGAGCTCTGGCAGGCAGGGACGCTCTGGGAGCTCTGGCGGAGGAAGGAGGAGCCCCTCAGGGCACTCACACTGGAGTGGGAGGAGCTGGTCCGGGCACTCACGTAGAGGGGGTAGGAGCCGCTCAGGACACTCACGCTTCAGTGGGAGGGGCTGGTCCGGGCACTCACGTAGAGGGGGGAGGAGCCGCTCAGTACACTCAAGCAAAGGTGGGAGGGGCTCATCTAGACACTCACGCAGAGGAGGGAGGAGCCGCTCAGTACACTCAAGCAAAGGTGGGAGGGGCTCATCTTGGAACTCCTGCTGTGGTGGAAGGGACCGCTCAGGGCACTCTTGCTGGAGTGGGAGAGGCTGGTCCTGTAGGGTGAACCACACCCCCCACCATCTCCTAATCACCTCGGACGGCTGGCTCTCCAGGCCCTTAGGTGGTCTCTGGGCCCTGGAGGTTGGTGGCCGGAAAGGGTCATAGCCCTGTTGGAGCTGGGGTTTTGGCTTCAGCTCCAGAGCTCTTGCTGGCTCTGGCTGCAGCCCCGGAGCAGTGGGTGGTTGCTGTGGCAGCACCAGGGTCGTGGGTGTTCTCTCCGCGGACCTCCTTGAACACCCCGTTAGCTCCCCCCCGAAAATCACTTTGGGGCGCCTCCGGGATGTCCTCTTGCCTTCATAGAAGGCCCGCGGACCCATTTTCACAGACCCTGAATGCTGCATTGATGGTTCGTACTCAGCATACGGCCGGAGACGTAGCCACCGCTCCTGTGGTGTCTCCGGCCGATTCCATTCCCACCGCTCCGTGGGGCGACGGTGAGTTTCATCCGACGGGGCGCTATTGCTTGCCCCCCCGTGGAATCCACTCACCGTCTGGCTCCGCTGGCTTAGGTGGCTCTTCATTCTGTCACGACCGCTGTAAGGTGTAGTGTAGGAAGCCATGTGCAGAGTCGTAGATGATCCGTTTAAAGACAAGGTTTATTTCTTCAAACATAAAACAAACCGAAAACGGCGACAAAAGGCTAAATGGCTAAACTGAAATGAAAGTGCGCATATGTAGCGTCTTATAAATATACAGTTCCCAAAACCAATACAACCTATTTACAAACAAACACTCACCTCTATCATACTGTGACATGTAACAATGAAGAGCAAAGAGTGACATCTAGCAATCCCCTTTATAGCCCAGTGATTGCAAAACCCCAACAGCTGTAACCAACATAAACCAGGAAGTGGGCACCCGAAACCAGACAGTGCAGTACCCTAACTCACCACTCGTGACACAGATAGTATTATTTATGTGTATAATATAACAAAATCAGTGTGGCATGGACTCGATTCTATCAATGTAATGGTGACAAAATCTCAAATTTACATGAACTGAAGTGGTTGATATCATTTTGCCCATTTTGTCATTTACACTTGTATGTAGGATATGGAATATAACAATGTGTACATGATGATGTATAATAATCTACGAAATATTTACTGGATTGCGAGTATACTATTCCATGTCAGTGTGGCTCAAGTCCTTCATTTTATAAGAGTCATGGAATTGGGACCAATGAAGAAAATACAAGACAACTGTAAAGATTGTAATGTTTGCTCACTGGCTAAACTTTATTTTTATGTAATGACTGGGACAGACCCGGAGCTCCCGAACTTCACGTCTTTACTTCCCCAAAGCCCCGTCTAATCTCGCGAGAGGCGGAACTTGCCCGAGAGCTACGTTGTCCTCTTTTGGACATACAGTCAGGATGTTACAAAGATCTCTGTCATTCCTTTTTCCTCCTCAGTCGAATCCCACTCGGCTCTTTTGGCCTGTATGACCTGTATTTGAATGGAGTGCATGTTAAATAACTTCACCTGATATCAACGATCAAAAAACGCAATTTCTGTGTGCTTTTGACGCTCTATTAGTTTTATATGATGTACTATTTCAACTATAGGAAGGGATATTGTCAGGCCCATGTGTAATAACAGGCCACACTCAGAAATACATGTCAACATTACATTGTTGATCAACAGTGTTATTGGTTGTAAAGGCCAATGGTTCGTCTGATGATATCACTGGTGCACTGATATTTCTGCTCCGGACAGTTGCTGGTAGATTTGTTTGTTGTTCCAGGTGAGACAAATGCACACATAAGAGGAGAACTCGATACCTCACCCTACAGCTGTAGAAAAAAATGCCTGGAGCTATGGCCGAAGTGCCCATCTATAAGCATGGAAGACCTGTAAACCAATCCTAATAAGCTGTCCATCAGGGAATATCATAGGGATTGTTCTAGAAAACATTCCTGGTGGCACCCTCTATAAACACTTGGTTATGAAAAGCCTACACCGAATGTACTCGTCTTTTTAACCCAATGGTCATCTGAACGTTTGAATATCTTCATGAGTAATTTGACCTTCGACTTAATATAACAACTAGGCAAAATCTGGAAGCAGACTGACCACTTCCCAGAGTCCAGCTTTGCTCTTAGGGCCCTGGCTTTTGAGGGCCTTTTTTCCTACACATCGACATTCAGATTCACATTGCTTGCTCTTTGGGATTGTAGGCTGTGTATCTGTTTAAGTACTTTTTGACAACTGCTGATATCAAAAGGAGGAGGCGTGATCCTGGTGCCTGGAATACTAGAGACAGCCAGCAGAGAAGTTTAATTTCATATTCACATCAGCGAGTTGAAGTCTGAGCCCTTGGAACAGAGCAGGAAGACTTCAGCTCAACCTGCCTCTGGGGAACACTTTAAAGGGCTGTCTTGGCTAATACATTACCCTTATAACAGAAACGATCTACCTCAACTAGATCCCATCCGTGGAACGTCTGGACTGTGCATTATTATTTCACTTTGAAAATGTTTTGTTGTCTTTCTATTCTACATATTTGTTGTGTGCATGACTCCTACAGACAAAAGCTCCATGGCATTGATGTGAATGCTGAGCTGACTTACAGATACAGATGTGCCCGAGGCATCGTAAGGCTGTTCAGAGAAAACTGTTAAGATAGGAGCAAGGACAGAGATGGCACAATATTGTTTACCAGGAGCTGGCCAGATTCTCACAATTCTATATAAAACAAAAAAGTGAATAGGATGTGATTTATAGGGTGTGAAATATAGGGTGTGATATATAGGGGGTGATATATAGGGTGTGATATGGGTTTGATATATAGGGTGTGAAATATAGGGTGTGATATATAGGGGGTGATATGGGTTTGATATATAGGGTGTGAAATATAGGGTGTGATGTATATAGGCTTTAGTGAAGTGCGGACGTGCTATGACGTAAAGAAACCCTCAGGAGGTATTTGGTTAAAATGATTATGCGTGGTAAATAAGAGGACAACCCCCCTACTACTTTTTCATATGTGCCTTTATGCAATGCATTTCTCTGGGGATCATTCCTGGGACTGCTATCATACTTTATTTCTAATCATTTAATGATTTGCTGTAAACTGTGTTCGGTTATCATTGAATGTGAGATCTAGTAACATTCATCTGAGGCGATTGCTTATATAATAACATACTAGAAATCCCTATGTTAATGTTTAAACAGAACATCCCTGACAGTGAAGAACATATTTGCCTAGAGATGTGTGATGATGCTGGTTTCTGTGCAGGGCTTGTGAAAGACACAAATTAGATTAGTCATCTCTGCATAGAGCACTACGCAGTTTCAATCACAAGCTATAGTGTGTGGACTGATTCTGCCATACACAGACACTTGAACTAGTACGTTCCATTGACGTCTCTTCTATATACACAAGTGTGTTTCTTTGACGAAAGCGAAGTTTGAAGGACACAATAATTATTTAAATTCAAAATATATTTTATTTCGCTACATATCCTTTTGTACTAATTTCTTGTATGTTTTCATGGAAAACAAGGACATTTCTAAATAATCCCAAACATTTGAACGTTTTTATATATATATATATATATATCCATAGGAACTCGCACTTCTGATCAATGATCATGCTACAGAAGAGTGTTGTTTGCTACAGTAACTGGTTCTAGTTTAGTGCCTGGCATTTAGCTCTGTCAGCAGTAGAATTATGTGTAGAGTCACAACCTTTAAAAAGCAAGAACAACGTGTTCCCTTGCTCTCCAACCATGCTATTTGTAGGCTTAAACAATGTCAGCTGAATTACAGTATATGTACACACTGTCAAATGAATCCAATTTAAGATTAGATTTTGTTACCCAATTCTCTGCATAGGAATTCTTGGAAGTGAAATACAAATTAACACTTTATTGTTTGGGCTTCCCCGGGACATGACAAAATGGTCCCCTAAATGTTGTTTATAGCCTCCTGTACGATATAGTTCCTAGTTGGTCCCATGAACACCCAGTAGGGAGACATTTGTAGGAAGTTATAGATGTTTTATCTCCTTCCCAATAGGGATCTGAAACATTTGTAGGAAGTTCATAGGGCGTTTTTGGTTCTCAGTACGTTTTTGTCAAGTAACGGGCCTGTTCCTAATTGTCAGAAAATAACGTCCATCCCCCCAGAATGCAGAAATTTCCCAGGCAAAATGCAACATCACTTTTTCCTACACATCAGAATCAGAAAGTGATTTATTTGCCAGATTCGTTTTAACGGACAAGGAATTTGTCGTAACCCATTTCTGCATCATTAAGACCCATTTCTGCAACATTAATTCACAAATTGAAGCACAAATACGAACAATACGATCAATTGGAACAAAAGAGACCATGAATATACAGAGTTCAAATATAATGTACTTTGATTGTGCAAATGTGCAAATGTCTAGTTCAGATGACCCGTGGAGATGACTTTTGGAAGATCAATACAAACAAGGCAAACAGGATAGACCATGCATAGCTCGAATATGCCAATAAGTAAATTAGAACATGCAATATATCAATATAATATGTATAACATGAATGTGCCAATTTGTGCAAATGTGTAATGATTATTTAGAGTTCAGCTGTCTTTTTAATAAGTAAACTTACTCTCTAGTGGCGATGAGAATGTAGGAGACAGACTAAGGACAGTTTAGTGCTGAAGCAAATTCCTTAGGCTTACTGCTGCCGGGAAGAAACCGTTACCACACTACATGAATAACATTCCACAATATTCAACACCAAGGATTTGGCCAAACTTCACCCGCTCTCGCAAGGTATCGCCGGATTTCATAAAACGCCACAAACGGTAAATTACCTCTGGGCTAACCTGAGCTTGATCGCAATGAAAACCCTGAATAATAACCACATTTCTTATTAGCCACATGGCTAACAACAGGATGATAACCACACGATAAAGATTAAACTCTTGTGCAGAGAACATTGTTGTAATGGTGGCTAATTAACAATGGTTTTTTTACTGGCAATCAACTGTGAAAAATAATTTTATAGAAGTCATCTTTTCTATCAGAAGTTTTACTAAAAAAGGAGTGTAGGAATTTCTCCCTCTTTTTCTCCTCTTTCTCACCACACGTTCTAATGAATGTTAGTATTTAGAAAGATGTGAAATGAATTTTTGGCGACATGTACATTTAATGTAATAAGTACTTAAAGACATTCTAATTAATTTGAGCTCCCAGGCACCCATACCACCGCCTCTCATTGCTAGACCGTGACAACACGGGTATACTGATCACTGACCACCTACACGCGCACAGTGCTGGACAAATGAAAGGCCCTCACGTGACCCCCGGGACAATCCAAAGACCATAAGGAAACGATGATGTTTGTCGTTGGGATGTCCCCTATTTGCAGACAAAGCAGTAAGACCCAGAATTAAATAATAATATCTAAAATTGTTGACGTCTGTAGAGAAATGTGTGGCCATCTGTCTTTGAGAATGCAGAACGTAACCATCACCTCAGCCAAAAGCTGAAAGCACGGGAGAGAACGCAGCAGAAAGACCAGCAGAAAGACCAGCAGAAAGACACAGGGGAAGTCTGGAACTGAGCAGCCTGTGGCAATTAGAGGCACGGTGAAATATTTGTTGAGTGAAAGGCAGAATCCCAGGAGAGAAGAGGTGAGAAACACCCAGAAGAGTCACAGATCACAGCTCTTAAAGGAGCCACACGCAGCCGTAAAGGTGTGGAAAAGGTTTCACATAGCCCTTTAAGTAGCTGGCCATTTTCTCCCGCAGCAGTGGAACTCATACTTCAGAAAATCTGTCCATCATTTTGAGAACTTAAAGTACGACAAAAGTGTGATCTTAGGTGACGTAGATTTCCATATAATAATTTGTAGGGGGAAATACAATTAAATTCATATAAGAAAGGTTGAGTCTATTAAAGTAGAATCAATGTCAGGAGTCACAATTATAATACATGTAATTGTAAATGAGACAATAGTGACCTACTATCACTGCAAGAACAAGTGAGGATGTTTAAATTGAAAAGCATCAAAAAGGAAAACTGTTGTTCCTAATGAGTTTGCAGCAAGAGGTAAAACAAAATATGTTTAACTGTACTTGTTCTCTGAAAAGCATTTTTGAGTTTTCATTTAGTGTAGATGTATTTTTTTTTGTTTTTTGTTTGTATAATAATAGTATCGTGTTACTATAATAATTGAGAACATTCCAGCAGTATTGTCCAGGAGTATTTGGTATTATAATAACAGCAACAATAGCAATTATTAATTTAACAATAATCCTTTTTGTATTCTTTGGCTTTGCCTATGGTGAAAGATGCCCACGGGACAGGAGTTCGAAATGTGTGTCACCTTATATTTGCACCCTAGTTTACAGGAAGTCATTGATGACTGTGGAAACTGGAAAAAGATAAATCAAATAATAATTTCAGTTCAGAACGTTGCTTGCAATACATTTTCTTTTCGTGTAACTATTCTCCTGAATTACAGGTGAGATTACAATCATGTTTTCAGTGGAAGATCATTTCCAAGAGGATTACTAAGAATTCCAACGGTTCTGAAAGCCACCATATTTGTGTTTGCACCTTATGTGTCCTATGTACGAACGGTGCTTTATAAATACATTCAGATTTGATAGGAAACGGACCTCCAGAGCTTTGTGCCTAGGAGCCCTGTTGTTCGACTGCCAGCAAGTTCAAAAGATGCTCGAGAGATACCCGAGGAAGACCATTGGGACATACCTACTGTGACTGAGCGTTTGAAGAAATGTGTTCTAGGCAGCAACACGGCTGTGGAAACTTGGCAATTCAAATGGACATGGCTGCCTTGATATGAGTTGTTTTAGATAAGTAGAAATGCTCATGTTCGGGGCTTTAATTCTCACTGACGTCGCCCAGAGTGCAGTATGTAGGTCAAGTCACATCAGCCGGAGACGCCACAGATAGAAATATCCTGGTTAAAACCACCTACATTCTTCGCTGCTGAGAAAGGTTCATTGTGGGACTTAATGTTACAGTTAAAATGCAAGCATAAAATGTTCACAATTTAATTGAGTTACCTCGCAGTGCACAAATTATGAATTTGTATGTATTGAGAGAAACATTTTTACAGGGGCATTTATCACACCTGAGAATGATCTGCAACTTTGTCTTCGACTGCTGTTGTAATAAAACTAGACAATGGCTACAATGCATTGAGAGGACATAACCAGTATGATGTGGCGAATGACTACGGTCATTGCAATATTTTTTACAACACATTTTAACTGTTAGGAACTCTGTGTTAAACAATAATGGTTAGAATAGCCCATGTTCTCTGGAAATCCATAGTTAACTATTTCCTGGCATTTTCAACACAGCACGCGTGCAGTTCTCTGTGATTGATGTCCCAGTCAGAGAGGTAGCACTGGAGTGGTCTTAGTGACAGGGCTTCAGTCACGTATACTAAGACAAGGTGACACGGTGATTCTCAGATGCCTCTCTCTATCACTTTCTCACTGGCTCTGCCTCACGCTTCCCACATGTCGACTGAGGAAAAGAGGAGGGGGATCTTCTTGGAAAGAATCTGCAAGGCATGACTGTCTGCCTGTAACGAGCTGTTGAACTCCCCTGACAGTTCTGACAGTAAACTGCAATGGCGGTGGACAGATTCCTTCCTCCCGGAGAGGCAAGAGTGGATGTATGGCATTTCAAGAGTTTTCTCACCGCATATTTAATCACAGCACTTCTCTGCAATCCAAACAAAAGCCCATTAAGTTACCAGGAAATCATTTTTGGGGCCAATCCATAATGGTACTTTAGAAAACAAACTGGCAAGTAAAAAATAATCTTTGACTTTCGCCGGACAGCCCTGACCCCATAATCGGACCAATAACTGGGGTGAATAAGGTCAGACGGTGTAATGAGAATATAATGACAGAGGAGATGCTTAACGCACAAACGAACCAAAGAGATCGTTCAACCTGGCAATCTTTTTCAATCTGCTGCAAATTATTGGTCTGTCTGAAGCTTGGGAACTGCGGTATAAAACAACACGGTAAACGGCATAATTTCCCCCGTCAGCAAATAATAACAGATCAGTTTCATTCTCACTATTGGCATCTCTAGAGCAATTAGAGAGGGCAAAGACAAGATGGTGTGGTGACTAATGACTAATTAGCACTTACTAGAGGCATTATACAGATGGCTTGACAAATGTTACAAACAGCTCCTGTGAACAATCACCCCATTCATTCCCAGTGTTTCTCCTGTCCTTCCCAATGCTTCTCCCTTAGTTAACGTGTGTTTGACAAACATGAAGGCTAAGCAGAGAGACGTAATAATGGAACATCGCCAATTTAACACGGCTGAGAACGGTTCACGGGCAGGAGGCATTGCAGAGAACCTGGACAAAGGGCTTTGTCATGTACACTGATGAGACAAAATGTTACGACCACACACAGGTGAAGCGAATAACATTGATAATCTCTTAACATGGGCACGGGTGTCAAGGTCTGGGTAGAGTATAGAGTAAGCAAACAATTCAATCTCATAGTCTCCAAGGTCGGATGGCAGGGAAATGGACAGCAACGATGGCCATTATTATGGCCCAGACAACAGGGTCCAGAGCATCTTTGAAACAACAAGGCTTGTGCGGTGCTCCCGGTCAGCTGTGGTGAGAACCTACCAACAGCAGTGGTCTGAGGAGGGGACGAACCACAAACCTGCAACAGGGTGTTGGACGCTCTAGGCTCTTTGATGGACGAGGGCATCGAAAGCTTTGCAGTCTGGACCAACAAGTCCGATCCAAAGCGGCTCCACCTTGCGAGTCACAGGACTCGAAGGATCTGCTGCTTATGTCTTGGTGCCGGGTACCACAGGACACTTCCAGGGATCTGTTTATAATGTCTCGGTGCCAGGTACCACAGAACACTTCCAGGGGGTCTAATAGAGTCCGTGCTTTAGAGAACAATGAGACGGTCGCTTGCATCACTCAGCCCTGGCATTGTGAGTATGCTGTCATGAAGGAGTGGAATGCTGATGCTTTTACTAATATTAGCATGTCTCACTTCATAATTCGTTTCATTGATTGCATGGGCCTTATGCTGCTGCAATTTGCATTAAATAGGAAAATCGAGGACAATCTCTTGTCTCTTTGTAATTTATACTTAACTTTGAAGCACGCTGTCCTATCCATATACTATGTGGAGGATATGCTTAAAAACATTTCTGCCTTCATATTGTCATAAATATATATAGCAGATCGACCTCATCATCGACTAGGATTTTATAACGTCTGACCTGTGTGTATAGATTTGAATCTCTGAAATCAATGTTAACCTAACCATATCGTCAATAATCTAGACTTTATGCTTAACTTAATCTAGTCGTACTGCCTAAAACTAAATCCACCCATAATGCCTAAACATAAAAGCACATATATCTCAATCTCAAAAGTGAAATATTAACGCTCAACCTTACCTACATCAAACCCTTAAGCATGGTTTACCTAAACTAAATATATATTTATTTTTGCGCTTTGTCCACGGTTTGATGACGTTGCCCTTAATTTACATAGTATAACAAAATATAATATACAGCCAGTACTCCATGTAACGAGTTGAAATCCAATACTTCTTTGACAATCTTGTCCCCTTACTGGAATTGACCAGTCAACTTCCGCTGTCCTCTTTTTGCAATTTCATAAATATTTGAAGTGCTTGACGGACAAAAACCTCAACATAAGGCCGGTAGCAATCCTTGATGTAGCTTACCCTTTAGATTACAAAAAAACCAGGAGCTGAATAACTACATTTGGGAACACAATTAAATGAATTGGAATGTTTATAGGAATTAATTATAAAAAAGGAAATCGTTTCTTTGATCAATTTAGAAGTAAATTGTAGTAACGATGCTGGTATATTACCTGATTTACCTGCACCCATTTGTATGGTTCTGGTCACGTTATCGCTTTGAACAATGAAGAGCACTTAATTATGAAACACTATTGCTGCGTTCTACCATAGAGGTTTTTGCAGGAGCTCGTGCACTAAAAGCTTCATAGTGCCTAAAATGAGTAAATCAGATGCTAGCTTAAGTGCATGTTCGGTGCCATTCAGAGGCACAGAGAAACAATGTAATTGTTCTTCAGGACAAAACCACAACCGGAGTACAGTTGTGTTCTACCTGGAATGGGAACAAAGGAAATGGATGGATTTCAAATGCCTTGTTTCTTTCTTGACTTTCATTTTCTAGATTTGTGCAATAATTACTTGTATGATACACCATAAATAATGTACTGGTCATGTGATGTTCTGTCTGGACTTAGGGCATATAGGTTGAAGGATTCTTATTTTAGTCGTAAAATAAGATGCCTTGAATCTCACACTAGAAGAGCATTATAAATAATTGAACATCATTTTAGTTCCAGAGAGCTTTCATCGAGATATAATGTGAAATGGATTTAATAAAAAAGCATTATTTAGTGTAAAACATATTTGAAATTGATTAATGTCAGAAAATATAATTTTGTTAAATTTTGCATTAAAAAGTTTGCCTGTATTTCACAAATATAGCTCACATATGCCCTGTCATGAACATTCCCAGGGACTTTTGTGTAGGTTCTGTGTGAAAACAAGCACTATTTCTAAACAAATAACCAGTGGGAAATTAAATGAAAAGTGAGAGAATATATATTTCGAGAAGTGCAACTACCTGGTGAGCTTTAACCATAGTCAATGTCATTAAATAATTTTAAATGAACGACTGTGAACATATATAGACACAACAGCAACAAACTTGTATCCTAAATACCTGACGTTGACCTCTGGACAAAGTAAATAAAGTGATGGGAACGATATGAAGCTTAATGTATGTAGTTAACAGTTAGTTGAACTTGCCAGGCCAGCCTTCACTAGACTTATATAACCATCGTAAATACAAGAAAACACGTGGAATGTAGATATAATACCCAATAAAATACCATACATATGTTACAGATCTCCTAGACGGTTGTCATATCAGAGTAAAAATAGGCAGAAAACGAAATACTTGACTGGAGACTGGTGAAAGAAAGGCTTTTCCCTCAGGAGCTGTCCTGAACTGGCTCATTCTAGCTCCACAGTTTCGTCATCCACATTCCACATCTAACTCCTGTTTACATGGAAAATTTTACGATTTGGACTGTTACTCCTGTCAAGTCTTCCGTTATCCAATTATACAATGTGCTCTCAGTTGGCCATTGTGCGTACAGTTTTCACAGCCCTGTGAGCCTACTGAAATAAATTGGCATTAAAGGTGTCAAAAATAATAACCAGTTACTTGTTTACTTTTAGGTTAAAACGTCTTTAATTAGCCAGTACTTTGTTTTAGAACCACATCCTTTGTGTTTCAGGTCTTAATTCTTCTCATTTTCAGGCTCTCACACATAGACATCCATGAAGTCCAGGGCTCTGGCATT
This sequence comes from Dallia pectoralis, assembly GCA_029465975.1. Classification (NCBI taxonomy): domain Eukaryota; kingdom Metazoa; phylum Chordata; class Actinopteri; order Esociformes; family Umbridae; genus Dallia; species Dallia pectoralis. Next base: position 10,088,241 of record CM055734.1, read on the forward strand.
ATCGTGGTGATGGTGAGTAGGTAGACGGTACATTGAGATATTCATCAATAGACAGTGTGAATGTCCCGACCTCCGTGGTTTACCTGCTGCTAAGACTACTTTCTATCTCGAAAGTTACTGTTCGCTTACTAAGAGCTATTTCAGATTCCTTAACTTTTGAGAATGAAATGTCATGGTAGCCATTTTGGTTATCTAAACCAGTCTTATTTAAATGCATTGCTAGTGATTGATTTCCTGATTTAGTCGGGGGGGGGATGCCATATTTCCAGTTAATTTGAATAATCTTTTGAATTATTCCTCCTACAAAGACACGTTGCAAATATTCTTTGTTTTTCTAACTCATTGTTTTACACTTTGTTTTATGACAACAGATGCAAAACCAGGTTGAACAAAATGCCAGACTTTTTATTGAAACATAAAATGGCTTATGTCCATTCTAGTGGTCTAATTCTTATAAACAGCAGTGGATAGAAGAAACCCAATCTGTGTGTACCTGTGTACATAGTCAACACTCAATGACACAAAGCTGCAAAACCTCCCAAGCTCTCTGACAGTGTTTATAACCTATAAGTCATTCACAAAGTTTAGGACATAAGGTAAATGGAGAAAGACTATTTTTTGTGTTATGTGTGTTTTTTGCTTTATTTGAACAGTTCATGTACATTTAAAAATGTGTGTCCTAAATGCTGCAGCTATGAGTCAGAACAAATTCCAGCTGTTACATTTAGCATGTAATCAATATAAAGCTTGGAGAGCTAGAGTTAACAACAGCTGTTACATTTAGTGGATAAACGAACTGCAACAAAGATTTAATTCACAGCTATCCAGAACAATACATCTGAAACCATGAAAGAAACACCCAGGAGAGGGGCAAAAAGTAAATATCAGAACTAAAAAGAAAAGTACATATATGTAATTGAGTAATGCTCTATATCCGTTTTCATCACCAGATTTACTCACAAATAAACATTGACGAACATCCACTTCCCAAAACCTGAATATTCTTAACTCCAACTATGCTGGGTGACAAAGGCTAGCCAACATCATTACCACATGTAAACACTTACGTACCAGATATTTAACAGGCGTGGGTCTTCCAGGTTGACAGCGTGTTTCATATCCTCCTAAATTCACAGGGGATGGGAGTTTAAGGTTCTCAAACAACTGTCAGAAGCACATCTGCTCTTCAGACAGAAATATTGGAATTGGCCGACTAAACGTAGTAAGCAAAGTGAAATCCTAACAATGTTAGAGTAGAAAGTTGAGGCTTTGTGTAAGGATTAAGGTTATGTTAAGGGTTAGGTTTTAGAGTAGGGACAAGCGCTAACCTTGGTCAAATCTCTGCTCAGAGTATTCAGCTAATTTCAAATTCACATTCGTGTCGGATATCACGATAGGACATTTTTCAGTTAAATACCTACTTGCAAAATGACGCAGTCAAATAGACAGGGTCGTAAATTCTCAGATTCCAACTGGATGTTACATTAAAAAAAATCCGCAACAAACACCCATTGAAGGTGTGGCACAATTACGGTTGTTTAAGTAATCTTTCGTCCTAAATAACTTGCCCTGTGCAAAGTGTGTGTCTATTACCTAAACGTTATCTGGGATTATTAATAGTGAACAGCAAATGAAAGTGAGAAACGAAACTTGATTAATTTAGAGAAATCTTGTATAAGTAATAACCATAACACAGGTTGTTGGTTGACCTACAGACCTGAGATATGTTAGTGAAAACTGATAAAAAATCTCCTCAAACATAAATGTTGTCTTGGGTCTACTATCTTAATGTGGGTTTATGAAACCGGTCTTGCCCGTCTTGTACTCCCATACTGCTTCATTTTGGTCTTATGCAGCATCATAGCAGACATACTGCAACGTTGAAAGAGACAGTACCTCTCTCACATTCAAAGGGCATCAGCATCCCGCCACAAGGCTTAAAACGACTAGAGATCAAAGGGGCTTTCAAACAGCAGGGTCACCAAGACGGACCGATTGCAAAGGAGACATCTAAAATGGTTCTACATTAGCATCGTCAATACACAGCCAGGATAACGTTTAGAAATATCTGAGGAACGTTCACTCGATTATGGTTTTGCGTATTCGCATGCGTGTATATGTGTATATCACAAACAAGGATAACGTTTCAAAATATCTGAGGAATGTTCACTCGATTATGGTTTTGCGTATTCACAAACAAGAAACACTTTTTTGAAAATACGTTTTTATAATACTTTTAATTTGAATCTACTACTGGTTACTACTACTGGTTTCTATATGGATAGAGTAATGTACCCTTTTATAAGAACGGTTTGTGTAATGCCATGTGCCACTGAATTACATTTATTAGATTATTTGGGTTTCTGTTCTCTCTATCAATGTTCTTGTGTCTTCATCCCAAGATTAGAGGAATTATGTTCATAAGGATTATATGAGATAACAGGAGAGGCATCTGTATTTCTATTGACACAGGGAGTCCAGCTCTTTAGCGTCTTGTCAGACAGCGTTAATACTTGACTAAATAAAGATTCAGTAATGCAGTTCAGTGCCTTCGGTTATGCCGTGATTTGATTTCCATTACCAACTACCTTCATGGTATTCGCTGTAAGTTCTAATCAGTCTGTGCAATCAAATAATCAGGACCATGTAAGGAGACTTCAGGTGATTTCCTAGGGTTTGTGAATTACTCAACAAGGACATTTGCATTTCATTTAGTCACAGATCCGTGTGATGTATTTTTCCGCTAAACATTTCTCTCATTAAGCCTGACGGGAAACTTTTGCAGGTCTCAAGCGTCTCACTAAATGTGTTGTTTTAAATAGATACTAAAACAAGGACCCCAGGGCCGGCGCTCATATCTCTCCAGTTAAGTGTGTTAAAACCGCTAGCAAAGATGTGCCCCGTGTCAGATAGTTGACAGGGTGTGTTCATCTAAAACATAGGCCATAATGTTCGCTTGCCTCGTGCAGAGGAAGCCCAGCAGCCCTCTTACAGACAAGAATCTGAGCTTAATGCCTTTTATTTCTTTCCCAAAAGTAAATGATATCACAGAGTATTCTGTTTGGTGACGCCTACACCCATTATTGGTATTTGTGTATAGATTAATATAGAAAAATTCCATTTAATCCATGTTAGATTAAAGCAGTAATGTAACAACATGTGGAAAAAAAGAGGTCAGAATCTACCAATAGAAATGGAGAAATCTTCCATTGTGGCTATGAAATCTAGTGGGCACTGGGCCACACATGCCCTATTTACATTGAAACAGACATTATTCTCCAGTTTAAATAGTCCTCAACAGTTGCTAGTTGCCATTAAACAAATTTGCTTTTGCATTTGTTTAAGCAACACATTTCCCATTTGTTTTACTTCAGTACCTACGTAAATACCACGGGAGTCCTTTCGCATTTGCAAAGAGACCATCCCCGATCAAACAACCATGAAAAGGTAGGCTCTCACTCCCTCAGTTGCACACAGATACCACAATATACAGACCGAGATGAGCTCATATGTCAGGGGACAATAAATATATCCTGTCAAATTACTTCAGCTTGTAGTTGGTTCACAAAATTGGACACTTCTCTAGCCTGTCTAGCCATGTACGATTCTTCCCGGGTCTGGTCGCCACCAGGGACGTCCTCAGACGCAGGCTCTCAAGGTTTTGCCTGGAATGACTTTTGCCCAGGACCAAGTGTTTTTGGCGAGGTCAATGTGAACTGAGTGTCGGTGCCAGGCGGGCTGGATTAAGAATCCTGGAAAGTGCTGATCTACTGGGATTTTATCGCACAACCATCCATAATGTTTAACCAAAATGGTCAGAAAAAAAGAAAATATTCAGTGAACGCAGTTCTCTGGCTGAAAATGCCGTGTCAATGGCAGAGATTAGAAGAGAATGGACAGATGGGTTCAAGCTGATCGAAGGGCCACACTTACTCAAATTGCCACTCGTTACAACCAAGGTAGATGCAGAAGAGCATTTCTGATCACACAACACATCAAACCTTGGAGCAGATGGTCCACACCAGCAGAAGACCACGCCGGGTGACATTCCTGACACCCAAGAACAGGAAACTGAGACTAAAATACGTACAAGCCACCGAAATTGGGCAAAATAATATTTAAAAAACGTTCCCAGGTCTGACGACAATTTCTGGTCTGAATGTCGATTTCTGCCACGACATTTAGTGTCAGAGTTTCATCTAGAATAAAATAAAAGCACACATTCATCCTGCCTTGTCTCATCGGTTCCAGCTGGTTGTAGGGTGTAAGTGTGTGAGGGTGTGGGGGTGTAGGGGATCGTGTATTGGCCCCCTTTAGGCCCCTTGGGACCTACATAGCATGATTTAAACACAACAGCCTCCCTAAGTATTGTTGCTGACCACATTAATGCCTTCATAACCACGGTGAACCCATCGTCCAATGGCTGGCAGTTGACTCAAATTGTAGTGAATTTTCAAAGCTCGCATTTGGTTTATAGCAACCTATGTAATGTTATCATCGAAGGTGGACCTACTGTCAGACAATAAAACAGAAAATGTTTTAGAGGTATAAGGTGCAAGGTATAAAATCTAAAGATATAATATCTCGTAGCCTCACCCTGGATTTCATAATATGTAACACCAAAGTATTTATAGTAGGAGAAAGAGAAATCCTTTAAATCATGTACGGAAGATGTTTACATCTCACCTGAGCTTTGATCCCCAGGTTCCCCTGACTGAACAGACTGGGTATACCTCTGTTTTTTATTTGGCGGGTCATCTATCATTTTTCTCTTCCAGTGAGAAGGCTTTTTTCAGTGTTTATGCGGGAGTCATACTAGGAAAGTTATTTAGAAGACAACAATATGTTATTGGATAGCATACATTTGCATTAATCATATAAATAGAAAATGTTAGTTTTAGCCTAGTGTTCAGTTATGTTTCCAGTGAGGCTGGATACATAGATTTTTTCTGGGTCCCAATGTTTTTACTCGTAAATAACTTCAAATAAATAAAACTATACTATTAAACTGCATGACACAGGGATAATTCAATTATTTAATACAGCCTATGATGGGATTACTCCTGGCCTTGTTATGAATGTATTTTATTTAAGCAGGAGCTGATCTTAACCCTGTCAAACAGCAGTACGTTTACTGGTTTCTTAATAAGGACGCTTTAGCAAACTAAAGGCTAGCTCAGAGTTTAGATTGACATAAGAGGATGTGTACAATAAGAGTTTATGTGTGATGACAATATCTTTCATATCTTATCACATTCATATGCATAGAACAATAAAGTGTGAAAACCTATGCTACAAGATTATCTGACAAAACATTGAAAATAAATATATGGGGCATAGCAAACAATTTTTTCTCAGCTCTGACCAGCTAAAAACTAGGGGGGAAGTTCACCTGCACATGCTGGTGAACATACCCTGACTATAAAGACAACTTGTTAGACCAGCCAAAAGGAAACCTATTGGGACAACACACAAACACTAAAATCAGTTCAAACCTTTCCAAAAACATTCCTTCAAACAGTTTCTCATGCTCCAAGTGCACAAGTTTTACACACAACTTTGTGTTGTCATACAACCGTGTAACATTACACCGAAGCCCAAGCTGTGACAACACGGCCTGCAAAAAACAAGCAGCCATCTTCTCCACACGATTATGCATGTCAACAAGACATAATAGAATTTGAAATCTATTGTGGGAATCGTGAGTAAATACCCCGGGCTACTAAAAAGACCCAAGCTTAATTGCCAATGGGGCAGTAGGAAGAAAATGTACTCCTGACAGGTTTGGGATGTAACAAATGTTCAGGCAGATGATCGCTCGTCATTTTAGCAGATTGAGCCATGATAGACTTGAGAGATGCCACTTATCATACAGGGCAAAATGTTTCTCGCTTGTTTCTCGAGCAAACCGAACCCTCCGACTGTGATGACAGGTGCCACAGCTATGGGTTTACACTGACATTTCTGTCACAAGTAAACTTCAATCTCTATTGAATCTGGCAAACTTGTTACAATAGAAATATATGCATTTTGAAGGGACTGCATTCTTTCAAGGAAAGTACCGATACCATTGACAATGACCTATAGCTCCAAGCCATTAAAACCAGTCAGCTACACAGAGTCCCTAACTCCTTAGACCGTGCAGCGCTTATTTTCACCTCCATCAGGTAACTCCAACCACGTAGTGACTCGAGCACGTAGCGAGGCTTTGGCAACACGCTGTAGTTCATCAAAGCAGCGAGTCGTTAGCAGTGAGATCCACGTGAGAACACTAGAACCCTCTGGGGACGGCCACGGTGACGGTGGTTAGAGTTCCACGTGAATCCTGTTCTTAAACACCGTGAACTCTTTGTAATGTAGCCCGGCCCCAAATGCGGTCCCACGGTTAAGGGTTCTGAGCCGGGCACAAGAGGCACAAGAGGCACAAGAGGCACTTGTAAACTTTGTCCCATTGCAAGTTTTACTCCATGTGCGCTGGATCCAACACGTCGACTACTAGAACTGACGGTTCGCCCATCTACCCAGACCTGGTAACATGGGCCCTTGTTAGATGGTAAACTTCATTTGCTTCACCTTCGAGTCATAACGTTTTTGGCTCATCAGTTTACGTGAAACAAAATACCCTGCATGTGGCATGTGGCATAACATAGCTCTGAAATAAACGGTGGGAAAAATACTAGATTGATACTACAGCACACGTGCTTGCGACCAATCGATTGCCGGTGCCACCGACGTATTTGCATGTGCGTGTGTATTGGTAGCATTGACGTTCACAGCACGTATACAGGAACCAAGTATTTATGTTGGTGTGGCACCGGGCACATATTACATGCTGTCAAGCCGCAGAAGCTAGCTAATTAGCGCAACAGGAAAACGAACTAAACCACAACGTGAATATAGGACTTGCAGGTGATCACAAACACCAAAATATTCTGCGGCTACGCTGAGGGTGGCTACATCATCAAAATCAGTTTATCTTCATAACCACAAAGCCGCGCCGCATTCAAAATGCATTCGTAGGAAAGCAAATGTTAACATGTTTAAAAGATGTGTGCAGGCCGTGATATCAATGAAATCCCCTAAACCATAGCAAGCAGCACATTGTGTCCTCTTCATTTATGTAAAGGCTTGCTGTCCGTCTTTAACAGTGTGTTCATTAAAGCCTGTGAGATAAGACTGATTGGACATTGCACTCTGCATGACTGACACAGCCTGGCCTGCTGTCTAGTCCCAGCCAGCTGGCAAAGTAAAAGCCATGGTCACTGGGAAATCATCCATGCAGTCAGCTTTTTTTCTTAGGTAATTTCCCTAACGCTGAAGCTTAGATTAACTGCCTAGCGAAAAATCTCACTCCTAAATATATTAATAATCAATGAACCTTTTTGGTCTCTAGCTGGTCAGAGTCTGGTTTTTAGCATTTATTCTTCAGAAATAGCCTTTACTCATAGAGAGGAGAGGCTAATCTGGCCAATATTATAAAGTGACTAGAACATTGCAAACATCTCCTTGGGACCCCAAGTCATTCCATATATTGTGTCATAAATCTTGGCAACTATTTATCAAGCCCTTGATTCAGATGAGTTAGGTCAGGGCTACAACAAAATGAGGTCAGGGCTACAACAAAATGAGGTCAGGGCTACAACAAAATTAACTCAGGGCTACAACAAATTTAGGTCATGGCTACAACAAAATGAGGTCAGGGCTACAACAAAATGAGGTCAGGGCTACAACAAAATGAGGTCAGGGCTACAACAAAATGAGGTCAGGGCTACAACAATAAGAGCAAGAAGAGCTTTGAGAACCACTTTTTAACTGACCACTAGCTGCAGCATCTGAACAACAAGATGGACTTTGGAAAGCGAGAGATTTCTGAGCCGTTGACCCTAGGGCTAAGAACCAACAGCTATTATACATATTTAAGAAGAGAATCCCTACTACAGGATTACAAAAGGACATTGTACCAAATAAGGCATTGCCCTCATCTCTGCAGATAGTCCAAAGAAAACCACGGGCAGGGACGACCAGGCAGAACATGACTCAAACCACTCGTCCAAACGCAACATCAGGCAACAGAAAGGGGAAAAAACAACTGACCGAACCAAGAGAGTTACCTGCCATTGCGCAAGCCCCAGGGGGTGAGATGCTGGACAGAAAGATAGAATCAGTGGCTCTACCCACTAACATCAAGTATGTGACAAAACCCCTGACATGACATTATGCACCCTGTTAGGCACTGGATGGGGCAACATCAGTTAGCCAATGACTTAGCCCCTGTAAAAGCCTGGGAGAGAGGATATCTCAGTGGAGAGGGGGAGGACACCAGGCAAAGACATCAAGGATGGCTGTCAATCTAGGTCCTCGTTTTTCACCCTTACGCACCTTGGCCGGACAACACGCAACCGAAGACAAGACTGAGTTTTGTCTTTCACATCAATAGGCAGATCATTCCGAACAAGTTACCTTCGTGGGAGAAAGCAGTGCTCCAGTTGCTTGTTTTGAAATATTACAAACTGTAAGTATCTTGTGGCCATAGTTTACATGTTGGTAAGTACGCCAGGCCCAATTCAAAGAGCGAATCTGGAAATACTGGGAAAAAAAAGTTAAACCATAGTATAAAGCCTAGTTTTGTCTTTTCCCTGTAACACTGTGTCTGTGTTATTTTGCTCATATTCATTTTTTCTTTTCATTCGCCAGTCTAAGATATAGATTGTTTTGCAACTATGCCTAGATATATCCAGCTGTAATTTTACGGGTACAATTTATTGCCAGTTAAGGACCTGTGAGGTGCCTGTTTCTGAAACTAGACACTAATGTATCTGTCCCTTTAATCAGCACTGGGCCCTCACACTCTTTCTATTCTGGTTAGAGTTTGGTACGGCCAGTAGTACAAATAATTGTGTGGGACATTCCGTTTTCAGGCAGTTTCATGCTTTCATTACTTCCTTAGAACATGAATTAACATGTTTCAGAAAAAGTTATTTGGTTAGCAAACCCAACGTGCCATTAGAAATAAATTATTTCAAAGACAAGGAAATTTGAGCCCAAACTTTAGAACGCTAGCGTATCGTTGGGAGATCTAGTTCTCACTCCTCTGTGTTTGTCATCTACAGTAGTTCTTCAGCCTTTGAACCTTCTATTTGATAGTCACAGCCGAATCTTCTGCTGAAATATGTCTCACTAAACATTTCTGCTTGTTTTGCCAAGCGTGAAAGTGAGGCTCCAGGAGTGATTACAGAAGTTAAATTGCAGGTAACGACTAACAGCGAGACAGGAACATCTCCGTAGACATTTTCCCCTGATCCTTTGTAGATGCACAGTCAAGGCTAAAACCTTTGGTGGTTTCCTCAACATTGTGATGCCACAAATTCAACCACGTTGCCGACTAAGAGCCTCCATAACACACAACCAACTGTGCATCACAAAATGAATAGCACACCTCAGCAATGTGAGAAAACACAAGGCCAGAAGCAATCGCTATGCGAGTTGGATGTTTGTATTGCAAGAGGTTTGATATTTCTTTCTGTGTGGTATACATATGCTATATGAGCGACTGGGATATTTTCAGAAAGTCTGTTCTGCAATACTAGATAACGTGCCAATAACAACACAAACCCCAATTAACAACAAACAACAGATCTATGGAGACAGAAGATTTATTGCAAGATGTAGACAAAATAATTAAACGTCACTCGCACAATTGTTTGGTATTTTTTGATAGTAATAATATTATCTGTGATCATAGCTCTTACATAGATAGTAAATATTGTCTACGTTAGAAGCATAGTTAAAATAAACCTGGATGTGCTCTTCATATTTCGCGGATCTCTCTGAATATACAAGATTATGATCTTATCATTGGTTGATCGTTTAATAATATTCTGATTTAATCTGAGCATGAAATGCATTCATACAAAGCCATTGAATATGTAGCGAATCTCATTAAGATACAGATCTTTTCTTCTTTTTCATGACTAACTAAGCAAGGGCTCAACTTCGATGCAAGTGTCACAAGTGGGGAGGTTTTGTTCCACACAGGGCTGTTAGTGGTGTGCACTTCCTGTTATCCGGTGAGTTGTTTTGCTAACGCACAACTGGGGTGAGTTAGCTAATCAGTTGGGGTATATAGGTCACTGTAAAATATATCACTTTGTTGGATATTGTTTCATGTCACGTTTCAGCAGTGGTACGTGAGTGTTTGATGTATCTATGTTTTGGTTAAATAAGAAAGTCAATTGATTTAAATGTTATTTTATTTACATAGTAGCCTATAGTCACATGTGGGTTTTTTTTTCGTTTGTGTTGGTTGTGGTTTCTTTTAATAAAAATGCAATGAACGGGATATTAGGCTCCTGGGTGTGGCTCTCCACACTACACCAGCATAAGATTGTGACAGCTACAGACACTATAAACTTAAAACATGGCAATTACAAAAGGGATATAATGATTCGTACGTCCTTGCATCAATAGCTCTGTTTATGAATTTTGCCTAATAGATTGTCCATAGTAAAACACAATGTGATGACAGAATGACAAATACATTCTGAGAATATCCACAGTAGAACTGTTTTAATCTGTCTTTCTTCAATAGTGTGACTCCTGTTTAGTTCAACAACACTAAATATTAGACATCTGCTTTTCAGCTAGCCGGTTGATGTAATGAAGTGTCATTAGTTTATCCCATCTGCTGGAGGATTTTTGCCATCCAACTGTGAAATACCAAAATAGCAGGTACAAATTACTTCCTTGCTTTGGGGCTACATTGTCTCATTTACAATGATCTGGAAATATTTATTTGTTTTCACAATGCCTTTGGGTCTGGGAAAAGTAGAAAGGATATTCTTGGAAAAATAGAAAGTTATATTATCTTTTTTGGATTGTCAACAGCAATCTAAATCTAGTTGTTTCCGCACTCTTAGCAGCTAATGGCCTTTAGTCTTCCATTAACTGATATATTTAGAGTGCCTATGGATTTGACTTTCTCTGAACATTTACTCCAGCATACCTAAACAAATGGAAATTAAATAAATTCCTGCAAATAAATGTGTATGGATTATGCATGGATGTTTTACTGCTAGAATGTCAAGTTTATTCAGTTATACAGGGGTGTTTTGGCTTTATGGTTATGTGTTACTATCAGGGTTTTTATAAAGGCAGTTCTCACAAAGGGCTAATACAGATACCCAGGCTTAGCGAGAAACCTAGAGAGGAGCCATACCCTTTGGGACAAATGACTGTTTCGATAAATATAGATGGGCTGTGGGCAGAGTATTTAGGCCAAATCTAGATTAGCTACACAACCGGGATAAACTTTATCAATCAACAGATTGAATGAGAAGTGTTGGTGAGCAGGGTTTTTAGGTAATATTCAATGGCTTTTTGGTTTGGGAGTTTGCTTTGGCCACTCAAGATTTTTCCCACAGCCACTTCAGCATTGTCTTTTCTGTGTCCTTGTGTTTGACTAAACCTGTCTGAGGTTGTGTGCTCTGGGTCACGTTTTCTTCAAGGACCACTTTGGACTTTGCCCCGTTCGCTCTTCCCTCAACCCTAACTAGACACCCAGTGCCACTTAGAAGCAACCCCATGACATTATGCTCCCGCCACCATGATTCACAGTTGAGATGGTACATCCGAGTGATTAGTGGTAGCTTGTTTTCACTAGAATTAGTGGTTGGCCTTTAGTCCAATAGCTTTAATGTTGCTCACATCAGACCAGAGGAAATTTTAATCATGGAGACTACTGTGCCCTTGGGAACGTTTAACGTTTTTGTATAACCTTTCCCAGAACTCAATCGATCAATCAAATTTATTTTCTAAAGCCCTTTTTATAACAACGTTTTCACAAAGTGCTTTTACAAACACCCAACCTGAACCCGACAGAGCACAGATCAACAAGTTGATACAAGTTGATACATGGCGGCTAGGAAAAACTCCCCAATGGGTCGAATTTAGGAGGAAACCTAGAGAGTAACCAGGCTCTGAGGGTTGGCCAGCTCTCTTCTGGCTGTGCTGGGTGAACTTATGATAGTTTAGTTTAATAATCTAGTGGCTCAGTGGGTTGAGTCGGTTGTCTATTAATCGGAAGGTTGGTGGTTCGATCCCCGGTTCCTCCTGGGAAATTGTCGAGGTGTCCATGAGCAAGACACCTAACCCCAGCTGCTCCTGGCGAGCCTGCAGTCGCCTTGCATGGCAGTAGTCAGTGTATGAATGAATGAATGGGTGAATGTGACGCAGGATCTTGTTTCAAGACAATTATAAGTTGTATATGCACTTAATTGATGGGTTTTTGCAGTCACATGCATAGTCTACAGAGAGGAGATCAAGCACCTAGGAGGCAGCCTACAGAGAGGAGATCAAGCACCTAGGAGGCAGCCTACAGAGAGGAGATCAAGCACCTAGGAGGCGTTGTTTGCGGACATCGCGTGGCATTATCAGGGATCCTTCACACCCGAGTCATAAACTGTTTGCCCCCCTGCCATCAGGTCTCTACTCACCCGCACCAGCAGGCTCAGGAACAGTTCATTTGCTACTGCTGTTAACATACCTTTCACTCACACTGCTACCGTATTTATTTTATCTGCCATTTGCACAATGTACTGTTGTACTCACTATTGCTACCTCTTGCCGACGCGTTGCTAACTTCTTTACTTTATCTAGCAATACATCCTGTGGTACTCATCTTGATACATCATGCCCTGCACACTGCTAGCCTATTTATTATATTGGCCTTTTGCACAATGCTTATCGTTTGTACTATCCGTTTACCACTTGCACATGTGTTTTCCGCTGGTGTGCCCTCTGCACATTCGCAATTTGCTACATTGTTGAACTGAATAACTCCACATTTACTTGTCCTTGTCAATAACACATCCTCACTCTGTACTCCATATATTTTTCGTTGGATGCTAACTGCATTTCGTTGTACTGTACTTTTACTGTCCAATGACAATACAGTTGAATCTAATCCAATGTGGCTCTCATTTTTACCCATGGCAACTTGTGCACATTTTGATCGATATAACAAAAGTAAACATACATATAGGCAATTCAAGTTGGACCATGTGCGGATTTAACTAATGTTGGTTTGGAGCTCTTTGCTAGAACAATATTATAGAAAATACCGTTATAATTGTTGGTTTTGTCCCAATACAAGTTTCTATTATTTAGGTTTCATTGAAAGAACCGGGAGCCCATGTAAATATTACTACGGTAATACCAAAAATATTAATTATATCAAAACTCACTTCTCACGCTACCTGAGTAGTTAAAGTTCTGTTCATTACTTTCTTTGCTTAAGCACAAGAGCGGGCTTAACAAATCGGAATAATAATACTGTACGTTGAAAACTATAATTACAGGAAAATGACCAAGTGAAAAGCAGTGCCATCTTCTGACAAAACATGGAAATGAGTGATGTAACTTGCAAAATAGAGAGGAACATTTTCAAAAATTGTTGTCATTGTCATTGAGCTTTTGAATGTACAATGTGTATTATAAAAACACGTTTTGTTGTTCACCTAGCTCATCAATCTTTATTTCTGTCAGGTCAGGACAGGACTATGCAGATTGGCCCTCAGTTCCTTGTTTCCCAAAGAAATGTCCTTGCATATACAATTGCCACCTTAAACTTTCTGTAGCAGTACCCCACCCCCTCCCTGCACCCCCCAGGCCTTGGATTAGAAGTGGAATAACAAATGGCTCCAGAGGAATGTGTTTTTGTTGCGGTTGTGGACACAACATGGTCAGGTGATCTCCTGCTGAGATTCCCTGAGATTCCCAAGGGCCCTTCAACTCTTTCGCAGACTTTACCGGAGCAATAAATCTTGTACGCTTATTGAGAAAAATGTAAGCGGAAACTCCCACAAGAAGCAAGATAGATAAGAATTGAATATAGCTGGGAGAGAAAGGAGGAGCGGATTTGGGGAGGGATTTGAACAAGTGGAGAACGTGAATTATTGGTCTGTTGGACGGGAGTGTCCTGTCATGTTGTTCGGTAGTGACTTCATGTGTTATGGACTGGTGTTAAATACCGTATAGTTGGTGATTGCAATACCACAGCATGCATTTACCTACTTAATGCTTTTGGGTTGAGTGAGCAATGTGATATCAGACCAGCTTGGCGAGGGATGCTTGAATGAAGTAACAATGGAGAGCCAAGACCATAGGTGGAAATTGGACAAGGTAAAAAAATGGCATGGGAGAAAGAGGTGTTAGATAAAGTTTAATGTAAAAATTAATAAAGAAAAAACATTATATGCAAACGTGTAAATCCCCTTTTTCACCTGGTCCTTGAATTTCACACCGAAAAATCGATTTATGGTGGATGATATGGAAGTCAGACACAGAATTAGTTGGTACTGTGCTTTTGCAATGGTATTTATAGTGTCTTAATTCTCTTTAGCTTTTTCAAATGTATTTGTTTGTTCTACAACTGGTCCTAGATCAGCTACTCTTCTCCCAGTACTGTTACTGGTCTATAGTAATCTCACAAGTGTGGTGAGGTTTGTGTTCTACACAGGGCTTTTAGGGTGAGCACTTCCTGTTCTTGTTTTTGTGTTGTTGTTGGCACGGCTGGGGCTGCTTAGCAATCACTGGGACTATTTAACACTGTAGTTTGGTTTCTACCTTGTCTGGTTTTTTTTCATCGTCACATCAGTCTTTTGGGTGTGTTTGCAAGTTCATGTCACTATATTTGTCTTGTGTAAGTAAGTCGCTTCATTTATTTAATAGTATAGTATATGTGTTTTCCGTTCGGTATTTGTTTGGTTTTGGTTTAATAAAACCCCATTGAACGTAATCTACAGCTCTGTGCCTGGGTTTTATCATGCACTACACCCTGGCTTGTGACAAGTAATTAAATCCACCTTGACGACTGTCCCTGCATTTAATGTTACTCCCTTACAAAACACTGCCGAGGCACGTCACAAACAGGTGCAAAATACTAGAAAGAATAAAGTGATATTGTGATATGCACTCCTCATAGTCATAGGTTAGTGAATAATATTGATTACATCTTGAATCAGGGCATATCGAGACATAATTGGAAAATGCTGTCGACTTCCATAAGAGGTAAACACGGTGTTTATTAAAAAAACATTACATTTCAATCAGATGTAGGCTAAGCACCTTACAGCTTTGTTTTCTATCTATTTAATCTCACCAGAGGGTCGTTTCTGTCCTTTTGTTTATGTCACATTTCCTTTTGTGTCTCATTTCTGAGGAGTTTCCCATGCAAGTATTGTAGCATTAGGTGTAGTGTAATACATTTCTGTCCTTTTGTGTATGTCACATTCCCTTTTGTGTCTCATTTCTGAGGAGTTTCCCATGCAAGTATTTCAGCATTAGGTCTAGTGTGATACATTTCTGTCCTTTTGTGTATGTCACATTCCCTTTTGTGTCTCATTTCTGAGGAGTTTCCCATGCAAGTATTTCAGCATTAGGTGTAGTGTAATACATTTCTGTCCTTTTGTGTATGTCACATTCCCTTTTGTGTCTCATTTCTGAGGAGTTTCCCATGCATTTTCAGCATTAGGTGTAGTGTAATACATTTCTGTTTTTGTGTATGTCACATTCCCTTTTGTGTCTCATTTCTGAGGAGTTTCCCATGCAAGTATTTCAGCATTAGGTCTAGTGTGATACATTTCTGTCCTTTTGTGTATGTCACATTCCCTTTTGTGTCTCATTTCTGAGGAGTTTCCCATGCAAGTATTTCAGCATTAGGTGTAGTGTAATACATTTCTGTCCTTTTGTGTATGTCACATTCCCTTTTGTGTCTCATTTCTGAGGAGTTTCCCATGCAAGTATTTCAGCATTAGGTGTAGTGTAATACATTTCTGTCCTTTTGTTTATGTCACATTTCCGATTGTGTCTCATTTCTAAGGAGTTTCCCATGCAAGTATTTCAGCATTAGGTCTAGTGTGATACATTTCTAGTGTGATTACACGGTGCCATGCTTTTCCCCAGTGCCTTATTGATTCCTCAGTTTGCTCCCATTACAGATCGTGCAAACTGCAGAGTGAACATGTTTGATGCCGATATTTATCCAAGAAAAACAATAATACACACTAATTCGAAACAGAAATAGACTTGGAAATCAGAATAGCCAGTTATGCTATTGAACAAACAACATAACAATGTGGTCGATTTTTTCTCATTTTTTGCTCTTCACATTCCCAACAGTGTGTATTTGACATTAAATAATTATACGGTAAAGATTCTCAGCTTTCACATTAAAGTTTCATTGCATATATTTACATGCAATAAGTGCCTTACGTCTGCCACCTATTGAACCCAATAGATATTTGTGCGGGTGTCGCTCTACCATGGATAGAGTGCAGCTATTAGCACTTTTATATGTTTTGAGTTATTCAGCCTTGACTCTCATTGTCATCGAATGGAAAGCCTGTTCAACTGGACTTTCCACTTCTTGGCCCTGAGGGCTACCTGGGTGCAATGGCCTAATGTTCGAGCTGACAGTGTGATGAAAGATATTCCTAGAAGTTTTCAGGAATTTGCTTGTATTTTCGAATAGCTTTTCTTTATACTTCTAAAGCCATTACACTGCTGCGATTTGCCGTTACACGAAGACAAGTGAGACGGTTCCCCACAGGTGCTCAATTGGATTGAGATCTGGTGAATTTGAAAGGCTAGGCTACACTTTGAACCCTTCATCGTGTTCCTCAAACCTGCCATTGTAGGGGCTTTTGGCGGTGGACAGGGAACGTCGTGGGCACTCTGACCGGTCTCCAGCAGGGGGCGATGCATTGTGTGACACATTACTCCCTTGATAATTCAGATTATCTGTGACTTGCAGAGGTGTGGACTCGAGTCATGTGACTTGGACTCGAGTCAGACTCGAGTCATGAATTTGATGACTTCAGACTCGACTCGACAAAATGTACAAAGACTTGCAACTCGACTTGGACTTGAACATCAATGACTCGTGACTTCACTTGGACTTGCGCCTTTTGACTCGAGAAGACTTGCTACTTCCCATGAAAACTGGGGAAGAAAATGTTCACACGGCCTCGCCGCTCTCAGTTTATCTGCATCTGTGAAAAAAAATGCATGCAGAGAGCACGCGCGCTGCCTGCACGACATCCAATCACTGTAGTCCCACGTTGTTTTGATTGGACATCCAATCACTGTAGTCCCACGTTGTTTTGATTCGACATCCAATCACTGTAGTCCCACATTGTTTTGATTAGACAGCATCCAAGCAGGCACATTGCAAGACAACCAATGAAGCACAAGCAACAACGCGCCAGTTGGCAAAATGATACCGAATATAGTTTTGTTTGGCTATAAAAACTACGAGGTAGTCGACAAAAAAGGAGTTGCAATTTGCAAAACATGCTGGTCGAAGATTACAGACGGAGCTTTGCACGGGCACGCTCACACGCACACGCACACACACACGTCTCTATTGAGTCATTCCAATTATATTATCAGGTTGATCCATTTTTTCAGAAGTGATAATTTAGAGGAGTAAGGATGTTATTAATGACATGTTTAAAAATTTTCAGGCTAAAAGGACCCATGTCTATTTGAAAGTTAAACTGTTTTGCAATATGAGGTTAGGGCTGGACCATAATTCAATATCACTATATATCGCGGTAAAAAAAATCAATAACGGTGATATGATTTCTAAACACATTTTCGATATTTCAATATTTTTGCTGATCTCCAACACGGCAAGTTTAAGCTACAAAATGAGCGCCCATGACCGTAATTCAAACGTGACTGAACGAGCTTCCATAAGTGAGGAGAAAGCAGACAGTTGATATGAGAGGAAAGACTAATTCAGTGGTAGGGAAGTGGTTCAGCTTTCTGAGATCTGATAAACTTCAGGTTTGAGCGTGATGCTAAATGTGCCGGAGAATGAGAGGCTCAAAAGCGCATAAAGCCAACATAGGAGCTTGGATCTTCCGCGTTGACTGGCCCATGACGTCATGATGGACATGCGCTTTTGAGCACTCTCATTCTCCGAGCATGTTGCGACATGCGCGTTCATGAGCTTCTCTCTCGTGTCTCTTAAATCCACGGTCACGTAGCAAACTCATGAACTCACCTCTTCATTGTCTAACATGTTCACTAACGTTAAACGATATGTTTATAAGAACAAGTTTTGATGCAGGAAGTTTTGTGTAAAGAATAATATTATCAGCCTATGTTATTGTTTAAAGTTAAATATATTAATAAGGTCAGTCTCAGAGTCAAATTGCTTATTTGACTTTTCTTGTTTGTATAAAGGTTAAAATCAAATAAAAGGTGAACTTGAATTTATTTGTACCGTTTTATTTCTAAAATATTATTTAGTTTTATAGGAGGAGGCTCAAAAGACTTGGCAAATATATTTTTCAGAAGATTGTATACAGACATCCATTGTGGGTGTTCATGGCATTTTTTCTGAGGCTTTTATATTGTTCATATCGATATCGGAATTATGTCGTATCGACCGAAATTAAGAAATATATCGTGATATAAAATGTTTCCATATCTTCCAGCCCTAAGGTCAATACAATACAGGACTGAAGTTGCTGTGCATTGTTCTAGTGCAATATGCTGTTGAAATACAAGCATTTTTTGTGAAATAAAATTTTCAGTTTTTTACTGTATTAATGTCATTGTATAAAAAGAGGTTTAAATAAATACAAATCTTACAGACATACATGATTTGTATAAATTCTGTGGTAAGATGACTTGAAATGACTCGAAACTAAAATGGTAGGACTTTGGACTCGACTTGAGACTTGTTGGCTTTGACTTGTGACTCGATTCGGGACTTGCCTCATCTTTGACTCGACTTGACTCGGGACTCGAGGGCAAAGACTTGAGACTTACTTGTGACTTGCATAACAATGACTTTGTCCCACCTCTGGTGACTTGTGCCACTCGGACCAGACGGGATTGCTGTCGTTGCCCTTGCATAATCAATAAGCCTTGGGCAACCAGCAACCGCGTTTGTAGTTTGTACCTGTGGTTTGTACATCTTCAGACAACTGGTATTCACCGCACCAAGGGTTCCCCACATGGGTTGCCGTTATAGAGATGCTCTGACCCAGTTAAATTACTCCCCGCCTCCACATTATCCACCCTGGTCACCATTGGCTCTGATACGTAAGCCCTTGGTGGACATCCTGTGCTATAACTGGACATTGCTCTTCTTTTGCACAACGGTTCTATACAACCAGCTATTGCTCTTTTGAACAATTTAAAATGAAATTCTGGACAGTGCTCTTTTTTTGCAATCTGCTGACACATCTAGACATTGCTCCTTTGCACTATTCGAATACATATAACACATTAAATATTAAACCACTACATATGCCAACTTGGTCACTTGTCGGACTGTTCGTGTTGTGTGGTTTACTCTGTTTGCACTGTTCGTGTAAGTTTTACAATGTGTGTTCTAATTTCTGCAGCTAGGAGCTAGAACAAATTCCTTGTTTGTGTAAACAGACTTGGCGAATAAGACTGATTGTGATCTAATCTACCTTGACTTGTGCCTTTGTTTGGAGATTATCAACATTATTTACTTCACCTATGATAATGTTTCCGCTAACCTGTGTTTTGGCTCATATCACCTCTTTTACTATATTTTACAGATTAGTTTGTAAGGTGATTTTTTTCTCCAGAAAAACATTTGGCTGAATTACATTTTCAATGTTAATTTTCTCAAACAAAATTTTTCAAAAATCCACTTTTTGTTTTGTCATTATTAGGTACTGTGTTGAATAGGAAAACATGAATATTTTACCAAGTATAAACTAAATCTATAACACAACAAGATGTGGAGTGGCTGAATACTTTCCTAAAGACACTGTAAATGAAAAGTGATTTATAAAAAAGCCTCCCAGGTCATGTACTAAGTTCTTATTTGTACTGCGTCTTCCATCGCACACCTGCGTCTGTGTGAAGAAGCTCATGTTTATCCCATCATCTCCATCTGCGCAACTGCCGTGTTGTTGTCTCAGAGTTGGACCATTATTTCCAGCTTATGCGCCTCCTAAAGTGTACAAGTGCTGTGAGCGGCGTTAGGTTAGGGCAACACGAGTAAACAGCAGGGAGGATATTGGGGGATTAAATCAGTTCAAAGGCAAGGCTACAACAGGGAAAGTACACCTAATCCCATTTCCCCATAACAAACTGCAGGTTGTCACTTTGGATTCAGACGGCATTGGTTGATATGGGAGCTCTGGCGGTTTGTTTTCCATGGTTGAGGTCACAGCGCTGATAATGTGTTTTTGTTTACAGCTTCCTTTGGACTTTTGGAAGACCCCCAATAACAGCAGCACAGAATTATAGCATTGATTTATGTCACATATTATACAATACTTGTTTTCGCTTGAGATAATAAAGAAACCGGCTTGGCCTCTTCCTCTTTTCCTCTTTTTTATGTTGCAGGACATTTTCTTTGAGTACCAAATTGCATATTTCTCTGCCGTCTTTGATGCAAACTGTTGTGAACGGGAAGCAAAATGAAAGCAAAGGCTATAAATGTTTCTTGTGCATGATTGGCTCAGTCATCTCATTAAGAATCTATTGGCAAATTATTATTGAAATGCATCAAGACATAATAGTGCTAGTGCTAGTGTGTGCTAGTGTGTGCTTGTGTGTGTGTGTGTGCTTGTGTGTGTGTGTGTGTGTGTGTGTGTGTGTGTGTGTGTGTGTGTGTGTGTGTGTGTGTGTGTGTGTGTGTGTGGCTAAGTTTCACCGATGGCACCCATGGACCAATTATCGTTAGGCGGAGCAGATACAGTATGTTGTAGATTTGAGATTTGTGTTGAAAATACTTCCTGGAATTTGTGTGTAGGGGTCAGGTTGTGGAAGGGGTTTAGGTGGATTTAATATGAGGTAAAGGTGGCTTGGGGGAGGGAAAATATATAAATACAAGATAAAAAATATATTTATCTGTCAATATAATCTTTCACACAATTTTACTGCAAAGATTCACATAAGCATATCTTCAGTGCCGCATGAAAGAATCCCTTTTGCAATTATAGATTTTGTTCGTGTTCACCATGAAATTTAATGAGAACCGGTCTGTCTTATCTGCCTCGCAGGTTTATACAGTAGCAATCAAATCCATCTGTATCTTCAATATCTGCCCGCTGTATCAGTCAAATTGTTTGTCTTTTAACTGCACTTGCCTAATATCCTTCTTCCCAAGAATCTGAATGTTGTATTAAGTATTTACTTAAAAAATGCACTGCCAAATGTAAGCGATTTTCACTGTCTGCTTCATTTCTATGATGCTGTGGATAATGACCACATCATCCACATTTCGCCAAGCGGTTCTGTTACAATTCCTACAGTGTCCACCCCCTCAGGAATTATTCGCAGAAACCTTCACGCTGTGCAGAAGATCACATGGTGCAGCAACGAACCACGCCAGCAGGTGCGTAACCTGAAACAAGAAGACATTCGATCACGTCCAACCAAACATCTTCCACAGCCTGTCACCATGTGTACGTTTCTTTCCCAGATCTATCGTTAGTAGGCTTTTTTATTCATCATTGTATACAATCATTTTCACTGGCAATGTCTTCAAATAAAGCCACACTCCTTTGGGATGTTGATTTTGTGCTCAATCGACTGTGACTTTATGGACTTTTATGTTTGCATCAGGTCTTGTCCTGCTTGAAGGACCACATGCAGACATTTCATGGCAGAGGCAACAAGTACTGGTTAAAAGACAAACCCCAAATTCTGCGTTCCATTGTCTTCTTCACTTTATTCATGTCAGTTGAGTTGATATAAAAAATGACACCACGTAATGATGAGTAAGCTCCCTCTTTGCTTTCATGGGTACAGTTGTAACGACGGCTACGCCCTTTTCTGACTTGAGTAGAGACACATTCTAGTAATCTAGTCTAGTCATATGTATTTTTTGGAGAGGTGATGGCAGCCTAAATAATTACGTTGACACCTGGCTTCATGAGAGGCTAAAGCTCTTGAAGAACCAGACGTAAGCCTTCAACGAAGATTTAAAAACATTGTTTTTAAGAGTCAGCTTGTATCACTTTTCTGTCTCAAATTGCATTAGTTTCAAAAAGCAGACCGCGTTTATGAAAGACGACGACAATAAGAACGTTGGTAATGCGAAACAGATTACTTAAGCCGGCATGCCAATGAAATGGCCCTTTGTCTATTTTCTGGTTCTCTTTCTTATATTACAGCATACGCGGTATACACAAACACAAATATTCCACGTGAATATGAAAACACAGACGTTCAGCAGCACATAAACCGAATGTCACATGCAGATGCTTACTCAACGTTAAACCAACACCATGCTCAGTGAACCCCACACGCCCACACAGCTCCATTCATCATGCCGCGTTTAATCAATTCTACCAAATGTGCTGCAATTGTTCATAAAAGTCGATAGAAACATGCAGTCGGCTGTTACAACTACAGAATCAATCAAATTAAAACTGTAACTGAGCATTTACGTCGTGCGTCCGCTGCCGCTGAGTAGAAACAAGTACTTTTCTCTGTGCTTGACAACGCTCGCCAAATGGTGAGATGAATTTACAATCGATCACCGAGATTTCCCAGTCGTTACACTGTCACCGGAAAAACGGAATAGGCGGTTTTTATTGCTTTCGGGAGATATGCTTTAATTTCAACGTATTACCATCACAGCGTGGAAAAATACCCTTCCAAAAATATGGATGTGTAGTAATTGCTTTTATTGATCGAAATGTGATGTGCATTGTTTAGCGCATGTGTTCTGTGGATGTCAGACCATCAGAATGATGTTTTTATTACAGATGAAGCCACAAGGTCTTCTTGGTGTACATCCTGGTTGTCATTACAACCAATATGACTAGAATTGTCAAATAGTTTGAGACAGTGAGAGAGTGACGCCTTATTATTTTTATTTTTGTATCTTTATTTTAAGGGTTAGGGTTAACCAACAGCCCCTTACCAGTAGGTAACAGTTACCTAATTGAATTTGGTCATCGCGCGATAACCATTCTGATCATTTAGATTTTAGCAACTATGTTATTTTGAGTTCTCTTGGCGAGATCATCACTGCAAATTAGAATTGGTTCTCAATTTGATTAGCTAAAATAAAGGATAAAAAAACAAAAGAGCCACACAGGAATGTAAGCAAGCTATCACAGCATCAAACACATTTGACTACGGGTCTGGTTTCACTGTAAGAACAGACGGTCTCTGTATGAAGGATGAGACCATAGCCACAATCAGCTCTGCTGTACCAGAAACGTCCTTTCTTTTCATCTTGCACTTTACAGATAACATTATCTCTGCGGGTACTATCTTTCATGCGAGTGTCATTCAGTTCTGGTATTTCCTCACATACCACATTTTAAGCAGAACAGACGCAGGGATATTTCCCCTGTTCTCCGGTGCTGAGAAAGTGGAGATCCAGTGCTGCTTGTGCAAATCTACTGTACAGTGAGCACACAAAGCCGGTATTGTGCGCCAAAATTGCACCGAACGAGATCAATGTCAGCCGAGGCAAATTTATCCGACAGCAGATAGTTCTCCCTCAGTAGAACTATTCAACAAGGTAACGGTAAAAAAAAACTCGATCAGATTTAGAATCAGCGTTGTTGCGTTAGTACACGTGCCACTTCTCCGAATTTAATGTAGACACGCCGCTTGTGGGACACAACATAATCGACTGACAAATCGTATACGTGAAACCGTACATGTATTTACCGGTGAGCATTGAGATTCAACGAGGTACACACAGGAATTGTTAACATCTAACAGTTTGGATGTTGCTTGGTGAGGTGCGGTGTAGCACTGTCTGAGGGACGATTTCCGAGGGCCTCAGCACTGGGAACGATACTAACCGGGGGGCAAGATTATTTTGTTATTGACCCGTTCTGAGAGACGTGTGTGTTCTTTACCTCTGCAGTCAGCAAACGCGGATTTAAATCAGTCCGTAATGGAGAAGTTCAGGATGGGTTTTACAATGTACGTATAATGCAGGGTCAGGATTTATAGGGATTTATTTGTGTCCGCTGCCGAAAGTGGTAGATGAACTGTGATTACTGTGATGCCGTTCCCCTCGCCTTGGATTGGGGAAATTGAAGGTCTCTAGTAAATGAATTAGCTGACCTAACTGCTGAACCTACATTCTCCGGGGGGTGTGGGCCCTTTCATAAAGTCAACCACCACCTCCACTGTTTCGTCTACACAGCAAGTCAAAGGGAACCTTTTGGGGATTAGGGTTCAAAGTTGACAACACGACACAGTTCAGCTGATTCAAGACTGAATTCAGACATTACACCTGACTAGAGGTAGAGTTTATACTTACAGTTCTTTAGGAACATGTGTTTAAACACATCTGCTGCTTAATACAAATCAAATCAAACCACGGGTCCTTACAGTAACATCAAAGACAGTATATTACTGCCAAATGTGGCCTATAGTGAGAACTGTTGTAGTGCACTGTATCAATGCCATCAGAAGCCAGAAACGGCTCGGCTTTATGATGCGTAAATGGGAAGGACACATTTCAATGGGTACGTTTGATTGTGTGACATAATAGGATTTACTGTAATCTTTTTCTCAAATCTTGAATTACATATCCACATGCTATTTCGTGTTAAAGCTTTCAGTAACTGCGTAAAAAACAAATTGAAGTTGAGAAATAAGCAGGAGGCGTGAACGTTATTTATTTTCGCGTACCGAATGGTGCGTACATTTGGAATTTAAATCTCATACCGAAATACAAGGTGCAGAGTCTATGTGTTGACAACATGGAAAATAGGTAACTGTACAGAAATAATGTTACAATTTAAGTGTCCAAAAGTTCAATTGTCTACCGTTTCAACCAATCAAAAGGATACAAAAAGTTTATGGTTCATGCAAGGACATAGTGGCATGAATCCAAGTAGAGCAACTCGTAGCTATCTTTAACCGCCCCCCACCCAAAAAAAAATTTGTATCACTTGCAGTTGCGTATCAATTAGTATCACTTGTATGTTGCGTATCACTCAGTATCACTTGTATGTTGCGTATCAATTAGTATCACTTGTATGTTGCGTATCACTCAGTATCACTTGTATGTTGCGTATCAACCAGTATCACTTGTATGTTGCGTATCAATTAGTATCACTTGTATGTTGCGTATCACTCAGTATCACATGTGTATTGCGTATCACTCAGTATCACTCGTATGTTGCGTATCACTCAGTATCACTTGTATGTTGCATATCACTCAGTATCACTTGTATGTTGCGTATCACTCAGTATCACTTGTGTGTTGCATATCACTCTGTATCACTTGTGTGTGGCATATCACTCAGTATCACTCGTATGTTGCGTATCACTCAGTATCACTTGTGTGTTGCATATCACTCAGTATCACTTGTATGTTGCGTATCACTCAGTATCACTCGTATGTTGCGTATCACTCAGTATCACTTGTGTGTTGCATATCACTCAGTATCACTTGTATGTTGCGTATCACTCAGTATCACTTGTATGTTGCGTATCAATCAGTATCACTTGTATGTTGCGTATCACTCAGTATCACTTGTATGTTGCGTATCACTCAGTGAATCATGTGGAAATTGATGTATAGACATCCTGACCTTTCAGGTTTACTCTAACATAATTCTTTCCAATGGCCTTACATTTCCAAATTATGTTTTTTCACCAGCAGACTTAATAGGAATAGCCTTCAAGCGTCCCTAGCTGTGCGTGGCATTCGGTTTAGCCTTCACCTTTCTGGCAAACATTACCTTTTTGCAGGGACGTGGGGACTAGATGGATCAGCTCAGGACATGTTGTCACCAATATGTGTCTGTCTGGGCAGACAGATTTCACCAAGTACATTTCAAAACCTCATTCTCCTTTGGACCAGACCAGCAAAATAGAACATCAACTCTAAATTGTGTTCGTTGAATAGTCTACTTTAAATAAACATCTGTCAATTGGATACGCAACAGCCGTTGTGGGTTTGACAGGATTTGGGGATTTTATTATAATTGTTAATAGTATTGTGGAATTTGGGTTCCACTAGCTACGGCCAAAAGCAGCAGCTAATTCATCCAGGGGTCAGCACAGACACAAGTGATAGAACAATACGGAAGATTAATAGAGAACTTAATGTTGAAAACAATGGCCAAGAACTATTATTTATGTCAGCAGACATTTTTTCCACTCTGTTTAACACCGCGAATCATTCTTCAACCTTGACAACTGTTTTGTTTTAACAGACCTTGAGATCTCTTAGATCATGTTACATAAACATTGTATTTTTAGACCACGTCACTGTGCCTTCGCAATCTTATTTCGAAACAATTGCGAGGATGTTGTTATCATGGGCGTGAGAGGAGATAAAAATACCAGGGTGGAGCTTTTGGACATGGTGTAGTTAAAGTCTGTTCTGTTCACTAATGTCTATTTAGTTACATTTTGTAGTCTGTTAACTTTTACCCGAATCTCTTTCGATGTTGCAAACATCAAAAATATCTACCTCATAAATTGGAATGTGTATGTGATTACAGACAATTATAGAATAACCAATTATACAGTTTTTACCGAGCTAACTTTACACATAAAAACGTCATTTTTAAAATCCAGTTTAAAACATATATGGTAATACAAGTCAGCATCAGTACAATAGATAAGCTTGAGAGAACTCAATCAAGGCGTTTCTACTTCCTCAAGCAAAAATACCACTATCTGCCCATTACGCACCATAGTCACCAAAGCACTATAATATACTTGTTTGTCAATTTACACGTTTCTGCATTTCTTAGTTAATACTTAGGTGACAATTTTAAAATCTAGCGAAGCATACGTTGAGTACAAATGCTGCTATGTCCTCTCTAGACAGTCTGGCTTGTAATAGCTCCATTTTGCCTCAGTGGCTAGGTAGCGGGAGGTTGTATCTACACAATAATACCAAAGTTAATATCAACGTGCTGAAGGCACACTTCACCCTGGGGATATCTTATAGAGTGTAGATCATGTCTGAATGATTTCTATGACAGTGAGATAATGTTTCACTGACAATTGGCCTGAGTGACCAACAATGGGTTTTTTTCTGCACCAAACAATTTACACGAAATCCTTACACACACACACACACACACACACACACACACACACACACACACACACACACACACACACACACACACACACACACACACACACAGGATAGCCTGTCGTCATGAAGGATACGTTTCTGGAAGTGATCTTACATAGTTATATTGAACATTGATACATGTCTGAGCCGGAGCATTCTGCTGACAATTAAAACACGTTCAAATACCTTTGGGAGGTTGAGCTCCTGTGAGCTAAAATAAGGTAGAAGACTGGAGAGTTTGTTTCCAGCGGTAAGGATTCTAGTAAAACACCCAGGTTGTGTGATAACTACATATTGACTTTTTCGAAAGCTGTCGCGTACTAAAAAATAACACACTCAAAAGGCACGTAAAACTACCCGTATTCTGCAGGGATACAGCTGAAAAGGCCAGACTGAAGCAGGTATGCAAAGGAAAGTAAATTAAAACAATGGCATACAGAGTACTCTGAGGAAATAGAGATAAATGCCGAATGGATTTAAAGTTCCTTGAAATATTGTTCATCCATGTCAATGTACAAACAGTGGCACATATGATAATGCACACTAGTTAACAAGAGGTATGCACATTTGTTAACAAGAGGTATGCACACATGATAATATGTGTGACAATAGCTCACGGAAATGTTCCTGCAGTCGTGCCTAAGGATTCTCATTATCTGCAATATTTTTCCGGTCACATTAATTATTTCGAGCTCATCGTTCAGACTACTAATCTCCTGAAAACGAGACTTCAATCTCCAGGGAACATGGGTAAATGGGGGGTGGAAAGGAGAGAAAAATCACTCGGCGTGTTATGTAAATTATTTAAGAAAACAAGGACACCTGAAGTTTACAAGAAACACATTTTTGGTAGGAGAGGAGCAGATTGATGGAACACAACTTTGACGGATGTTTAACTTAATTGTGGCTTCATTAAAAGACTACCACAGTATATGTGTAAACATAAACACTAGACTCATGTGATTCAAGCAATGATTCATAGATCTCTTTGTGTTGCACTGTGGAAAAGTCTCCTTTACTGATCACTTGAAAACAGCTTGTCAGTCTACACTATTTGTACTACCAAGGTCCACACTCTCAGTGGATAGCTCTCTATAAGCACGACTCATGTGGGGGTTTCCAAAACACTCAAATATCATTTACACCCCACACTTGTATCCGGGCGGCTTGAAGCACTGTTGCTTTTGAATGAATATGTCACTCATTTATGTCATTCTTGCTAAACAACTTACACACAAATGTTACTATTTTACTATTTGTATTTCTGAATGACTGTTGGATTATCCACGCTACATATGCGACACAAATATACATTATATAGTGTACCAAACTAATTCAGCATTTAGTGATAAAAACAAGATTTCCCTTGTTTTTAGTCAGTCAAGCCCAGAGAAGGTCATGTGACTGAAATCAACCTAAAACTTTCATCACCCCGTATGTGTTGCAAATCAATCTATTCGATCACTGCCCCCGTAAAGCACCGTATTCTACTGTATTTATGTCATCTCTTTGATAAGCTACTTAGAGCCTTTTTAAGTTCCGCCTCATGCAGTGTTCTATGCACATTGCCCAAATACCTGTCTGTATCATCTCATCATGTGGAACTTATTGACATTCCGCTTAATCCGTTGTGCATACCGGTAATATATCTAGACTGTCTTGATTGTTTTTATCTGCTTGTGAGAGTGTTTTGTTTAGCAATTGTCATGCTTTTGCTCAAGTTGTCGTTGTAAATGAGAACTTGTTCTCAAACGGCATGCAGGTAAAAAAAACGTAATGAAAAAAAAGTATTCTTAAAAAGGTTTAGAAGCCAATAATTGAGTTGTGAATCAGTATAGTTCTGTAAAGCCGGAAAACAACCAATTGTGGTTGTTAATTCTGTTCCTAGGGACCCAAACGGTTGATGTGTTTATTTTTGTCTTAAGCTGGCACAGCTGATTCAATTAGTCAAGGAATCAATAACAGGCTGACTATTTCAATCAGTTACGCCACTTCAAGGTGAAATTGAACATAAATGTCTGGGGAAGCCTGAGGAGAGAACGGTTCAGATGGAGCCAAATTCAAAGATCCAAAGAATCTAACATGGACAAATATTCCACTGGCTAACATCATAGGGTTAATGACTGTTGTATTCATTCTGCCAAACAAAACATTTTATTAGCTAACCATTGTCAAATAGTGTAAATAGGACACATTATTGTATTGTACACTCTGCTACCCCCACTGTTGTATCCCCATTGCTACCTCTTGCCCCGCACACTGCTAACTATTTATTTGAACTTGTTTGTACAATCCATTCTGTTTGTACTTCCCATTGCTATCACTTGCTTACACACTGCTGGCATATTATATATATTGCCCTCTGCACATTTGCAATCGACTAAATTGTAAAACTTAATATCTGCACATTTGCTAACCTGTGTCTGTTGCACATCATAGCATTGCTTCTTAATTTTGTCATAGAGAATGAAACAGAAAAGTCAATGTAATATTATCCCAAAAGTATTAGAACTTTTCACATTTTTGCAATGTCAACATTTTACTTGAAAACTGAAACACCCTGAAACTAAAAACCATTCTGAAACCCGTCTGGAGAAATGCACCCAACACAAGCCCTCGTTTATGATGCACCCAACACCAACACAAGCCCATAATTTATGATGCGATACAATGATTTTGTTTTAGTTATGTAGCATATTTAAAATAAGGAGGTTTGAGCCCTGATTGGTGCCTAGTTGAAAAGCATGCAATATATCAGAGTCATGTACCACAACAGGACGGGTCTAATTTAGTTGGTTCTTAGTTCATAGTAGCTGCAATACACCTCTGGGATTTGTGGTATGTGGTCAATATGCACGTGCCTAAGCCCTCCGCTCTCGTTCCCAAATGCTTGAGAGTAGAGTGATCCCATCCGAAAAATAGAAGGTTAAACTGAGTTCCGAATCAGTTTCACTTCAGCTCAGTTATAGTTGAGTAGTTCGAGCATTTCTGCCAGAGAGAGTGAGTTTGGTTCCGATGAAGTCCAGTACGTCACTAGAGATTCCACAGCACATATTGTAACTGTAGGGGTGTTCACCCTCCTGGCCTTGCTCCTAATCATCGTGGCCTTCTGATAATCCCCAGCTTTAGCTAATTACGTTCTCTCTTCCGCAGAACAGGTATTGGAATGTGTGCGAATCACTTTGAAGGAAATCATTTTAGTCTGTAAAATGTTAAAAATGGAATCAATATGTAATGTCATGAGATAATAAACAACAGTGTTTGTTATTAAAACTGTAGTTATAGCATTATGGACACACATGACGTTTTTTTTTATTTAATTGGGTAAAATGGCTAGGCCAACACCTCAATAATGACAATAAACACTCACAGAAATGCACGGTATGTTTGTAAATTATGTCTTGTCTATCAGTTAGAGCAATCGTTTGAGAGTGCCAGAGTTCAGAAAAATAGATTAATTCCTCAACATGTTATCAAGATGTGTCAGTAAGTAAATTATTTGAAACAGAAAACCACTAATCTGTTACCAGTAACAGTTATTATCATGCCATGAGAAAAGCATAGACATTTTTAAAATGGTTAGAGTGAGACAGTGTGGTCTCTCAATTGTGTCTGCATATACAGTATACTGCATAATACCGCATTAGTTGCTGGAAGGCTAGCCAACATTAACCAGTTGTGTTGGGTGATTGACTACAGTTGGTCTCTACAAGTCAAATAATAGTTTAGATTTTATTCTAAAAGGATTTAGTACCATTGAAAAAAATGTTTCCTAAAGACAATCCTGCCAGGGAAGTCATAGAACAAAAACCAGCCAAAAACAGTATGGATTGATTGATGTAAACATTTTAGGAAAATATTTGACATTACACTTTTTCTAATAAAAATTAATGGTTCCAATTTTGGATAGAATATTAAAAACACTCAAAAACTGTAGGCAGGCTACTCAGATCAACCATACACCTTGACCAGTGTCCACTTTGCGCTCTATATCCTCCAAGAGTAACGCTGTTTAAATATGAACAACCAAAATCAAACTGCAGAGTGAATTAAAGGTTGGTTGTCATGAGACTATTATATGTTGTATTTTGTATATAAGATATACACAGTATTGGATTGAGAACACTGTTCTAATGGCTCGATGCTGTGTTTGTTCAAACGAGTGCAGAACCATCTTCATGTAATGCCCCAACTCACACCGGTTTCATATTAAATAATAGATCTAAGAACAACTAATATATTAAATATATCAGTACAGACCAGCACTTTGCTCTGTTTGCTTATTAGACTCCCTCAACTGCACAATGTTTCGGTCATTAGTGTGTTTTAGTTTTATAAACAAGACCAAGCTAATGGTGTGAACCTAATGTGCATCAGGACAGCTTGCTGAATCGTCTGTGACAAGGCTGAAGAGCTTCAGATTTGATTTTAAAAGTCAACCGTGTGTGACATATTCCAAAAACAAATATGTTGTTTATATATAACTAAATACAGTACAGTTCTATGCAAAAGTCTAAGGCACCTGAAAGTCAATCAAAACCAGGTGTTGGGACCCTAAGTGTTTATGCGTGAAATATATATGAACATTGAGAAGCAGAAACATTACGACCACTCACAGGTGAAGCGAATGTGTCATGGTCGGTAGATTAGATGGTAAGCAAACAATCGGTTCTCGAAGTCCACGTGCTGGAGGAAAAACCGGAGGGTCTTTGACGAGGGCAAAATTGTTATGTTCAGACGACAGGATCAGATCATCACTGAAACAGCAAAGCTTGTGGGGTGCTCCCGGTCAGCAGTGGTGAGAAAATACAAACAGTGGCCCGTGGAGGGATACACCACAAACAGGCGACTGGGTGTTGGCCGACCAGGGCTCATCGATGTGCAAGATCATCGCAGGATATTCGGTATGGTTCGAACCAACAGCCGGTCTAATGTGGCACAAGTCAACGACAATGTGAATGATGATTACAGGAGGAATGAGTCACAACACAGTGCATCATACCCTGTTGTGTGTTGGGCTGTATAGCTACAGACCGGTCAGAGCGCAAATCAGCGATGGAAGACCGTTGTCCGGTTCGGTGAGTCCAGTTTTTTTTCACACGGACAGCCGCGTACGTGTTCACCAGTTTCCTGGGGAGCGAGGAACCTCTGTGGGAAGACGACCAGCCGTGTGATGCTCCGGCCAATGTCCCGCTGGAAAACCCTGGATCCGGGCCTTCACATGGACGTCAATTTGAGGATGAAGAGTTCATGGTCACACAGCTTACAAGACATGCTAATCTGCTGCCACTGTATTGGTGCCCAGATACCACAGGACACTTTGAGGGGTATTTACGTTTAAACATGTCATACTTTAACAGGAATAACAAGCATATAACATCTAACAAGAAAATTATAATTAACTAACAAAGGCCCCACTTGTCAGGAAAACCACAAAATGTTTTTGTATTGTAGAATACAGAGGAATACAATGCCACCCTTTTTGTTTTTCAAATTAAAAAACATTCCCAAATGTTTCCAAGTGGATGGGAGACTATCATTGCAGGTGATGCTGGTGTTTGGTGAACTGGCCCGGTCCCCTGGTCAGACCTGCATCCATTTATCAAGAATTTTACTTGGTTTATATGTGTTGCCATTGAACACAACATATTGGACAAGAATAAATGTATATGCAAAATCTATGCTTAATTCTCCATTCCAAACAAAATGAGGATATCTCTTCAATTTGTTCTGTAATCTCTTTCAAGTTGTTCGTAAAGAATGAATGTTCTGGAAATCTCAGTTTCTCTTCCTTCTCATGGAATTTAAAAACCAACTGTGTTGTATTGGCAGCATGTGACGATGTAAACAGATTGGAAGTCACATTTGGTCCATTAGAAAATAAAATTAATTCCCTATCAAATAGATTTTATTTACAATGCGAATACTGACCACAAAGAGTATACATGTATCTTCTTCATCAATTTAAAGTAGATGGGCATATTTAAATGAGAAGACACTATTCATGGGAAATCGCCCTGTGACATCAGACCCATTGGTTCCTCGACATCCTGGCCCAGCGTTGTCTTAATAATGACATAATTGCCTGCAATACCTGATCGAACTGACTGGACTGGAGTGATAAAGTAAATCTCTTAACGAGGGGTTAATACCTTTGACTTTGTCTTGTAATTACTCCGTGCTCTGCACTGATTGGCAGTGCAAACAGTAGTTATTGTGGAACAGGCTTGGTTGCCCCTTAGTTCTGGCATTAACGTGTGTGCTAGCTTTATTTCTGGTATAGACCGACCTGGTTCAAAACCAAAAGTTGACCATGGGCAACGTCTTCTAATCAAACTTAAAGGGTATACAAAAGACCACCCATAGGTCAGTGAGTTCTGCACAGTGACATTTTTAACTAGAACCAATTGTTCAGTGGTCTTCAGTTATCAGTCTGTGACACAGCGGGAAATATTAAAGTCACTCAATGTTTTGCACACACACACGTCGTTGAGTTGGAGGTACGATTAGTGACCAAACGGGACGGCTCACCTTAAGTTCACACCTCCAGCCAACACCCGGTTTTGGATCAGGTTGATTCTAATCATAGATAAGCGAGCACACACTGGCAAAAGAGGTTTAAAGGAATACAAAGCTACTCAATTACAGCTAAAAAATGCTTTTTTTCTCCCGTGATAATGTAATACACTGAATCGTGTTTGGCCACAGCACATACTGTTCTGTTTGCATGCTCAATCGATTTTGTTTTGAAGGTGCATTTTCTAAGCTAGTTGTAGCACACATGACCTACATAACAGTAGTGTTTCGTAAACAAAACATGTTGTTCAGTTGTTTTTGAGATCTTTAAATGCGTGCATTGAATTAATATCATTATATCCTGGTCATTAAGAAATCTGCATAAAATAACACTTTGCGGGAATCGCTTTGTCCTTTCAATTTGTATTCTACGTGCCTATCTGGAAAATTACTGGAATAAATCAGACGGAGGATACTCTTCTGCAGAGAACTTGCAGACATGAAGAAAATCCTTAAACATATTTACATTATTCCAACTGAAAGATATTAGTCCCAGAAGCTATACAGCATATACACAAGCAGGTAATGAGTCCACAGTATACTCTATAGTATTACAGTTTATTCAGAAACATGTCTTTATTTGTTTTAATAAATACACAAGCAGGTAGTGAGCCTTGCACACAAAACAACAGAACGAGAAACAGCAAAAACATACCTTAAACAATGACCCAACAATGACAGACAGACACCGACCAAACTATATACAGACACTAACGAACTAACACTGAACAGGTGTGACGAAAACACAGGTGAAAAGAATGTCTTTGATTTTCCCTCTATGCTGATTGGGGGAGTGTCAGCCCCAGCATAGAGGGGGACAGAGGGAGTTCCTTACAACCGTCTACTCTATAGTATTACAGTTTACTCAGAAACATATCTTTATTTGTTTTAATAAATACACAAGCAGGTAGTGAGCCTTGTTTTAATTAACACAATTAACACACATTTAAAGACATGCAAATAGAAACACAACAGGGATTTTGGGATAAGGAACAAAAACCATGGCAACTGAATAGAACCTATATTTGACCAAAATGGGCAAACTTAGAAAAGGAGTGAAGCAAAACCATTGTCACATTAGCAGATTAATGTGACTGGAGTTTGGCTTGCAGATGTCTCCCCATACATCGCAAAAACCAGGGAAGCTGTGTTGACTAGAGACCCATTGGGCTTCCCCATGTTGTTTTCCAATGAAATAATACTGAAAACATGCATTACACAAAGTGTAAGCGAAGAAGCACACACTTGCTTCTTCATACTGGGAATAACCACTGAAAACAGAAATGTCAAAGGAAGCCACTGGATATTTTAAGACCTCAGCTCAAAAAATACGTTATAACCAAACTAAAGACACAGGGGGAACAAGGCTCGAAGACAAATCTGTTAGGATGACAAAGCCTTTCGCAAATAATAGTGATAATTTATCCCGCTTAATAAAACACTTTATTCTCTATGATAATTGATTCATTTATTTTAATCAGCTGTTAGCCTCTCTCAACCATGAAATTAGAAGACCAGGAAAGTGCCAGTGTTCTAATACATTTGGGCATTTATAGCAAAAACGCTTTAAATCTGATTCAGCTTATCCAACTGAGGTATAAAATTTATTTTCTCCGGGGAATGGAAGTATTTAGTGCAAGAATGATTAAAAGCGTGGCCTCCGCAAGTGTTTAATAAATGGAGATTGATTGCTGTGGTTGCGTGACTTTTATTACATATCGTAAGAGTGAGGAAAACTCCCGACGTTCTTGCGTCCTACTTAACATTTTGGGGTTTTTAACATTGACAGGACATTGTCTGTTATTTCCTCTCAATCTTCTGTCTCATAAACCTGAACAACAAAGCATCCACAGTGAAGTGCTTGTGGCAGCGTGCATCAAAATGATACAGCAAGGAGGATCTCATAAACAATTTAGTTTGTAACCAACACATTTGAAAAGCATTTTCAGGTGTTATGATTGACTGAAGCCTGTCTGCCTCCAGCACTCTTCTCTAGTTTACTGATCCCGCTCACAACAGCTAATTCATACGTTTTTTATTCAACTTTGGTTAGTGCACAGTTAACATGTATAATTATATTACGATGAAATAAAACTATTATACATCTTTTAGCAATTTCATATGAGTTGTATGACGTTTGGAGCGTTGCCATTATAACATGTAATTGAGATTACAGTGAAAGTGAATTTAATGTTATTGTCAAAACTGATTATACAAAAACAAGGTTTTGCATTCTATTATTTGGAACCAAAACAATACATTTTTAATGCTTGTTGTTGTTATGTTGTTATTGTTATGTTGTTTTTTCCAACAGTAAACTTGCAGGATTAAAGTTAGCCTTTATCATTTTAGTTGGTATGTGTATAAAAGATCCTGTAGGGGCTCTGGAAGTTTGCGCAACTAGTCTATGTGTTTTGTAATCTGGAGAAGGCGCCAAAATGTTATTGATGTTTTTATTTAAAGCAGTTGCGCAATAACTACCTGTCTATCTAACATAGAAAATGAGTTGGAAGAACAGGGGTTAACAAACCTATTTTTCAAGACTGGATAGCCCTAAAGATAATGCATATTGAGAACTGCAATTTAATAATTTGCTACAGTTATCTTAAGTTAAAAAGTTTGCTAGCTATGAACATTTCAAATTTGTTTACTGGAAAAAAGTAATCACTATAGAGTGGAATAAGGAGAAATGTTTCCCATGGGTAATTAAGGATTTTTTTTAAACTAAAGCGCAAGGTTATTCCTGTTTTTGGCGTTCCTTTAAATTGTCTGCTATGTGCTGGCAAATAGTTATATTCTTGTGGATGCGTTAACAACTTAATAACAATGGATTAATTTCTATTTTCTTTCACGTGATGTTGCATGAAGTTAAACTACTGTTTGTTTTTTAACCATAGACATCTACACGCATGGCTCATTATTTTAGGTAGACAGGACCAACAGAACAACGTCCTTACAGAGAATGTAACAGAAAAAAGTTTTTTAGGGATTGTAGCCATAACAGAACACTTTAGGTAAGCAATAAGGACACGTTGGTAATTAATCACAAACCCCAAGATGCCTTAATGTTCATAAACAGACACAATTAGAACAGTGAAAAGTGATGTGATTTCATATTTGAGGAATACACTGATGTCCACTCTTGGTCCTTTGCGTGACGCCAAGAACTGCTCTGATTGGCTGAGCCATGGATTCTACAAGATCCCTGAAGCTGGGGCTTATTTTACCAAGACATCGGCAGCAGATCCATCCAAGTCCTATATTTTGTGTGGTGAGGTCACCATGGATCAGACTTTTTGGTCTGCAAACGCTCAATCGAATTGAGATCTGGATCATTTGGATACCAGTGGAACATCTTGAACTCTTCATCATGTTCCTCAAACCATTTCCCGGACAATGTGTGTAGTGTGGCAGGGTGCATTATCCTGCTGAAAGAGGCCACTGTCATCAGGGAATACATGAAGGGGTGTACCGGTTCTCCAAGTATGGTACACGTCCAATTGACATGCACATGAAAGCACGGACACAAGGTTTTCCGGCAGAACATTACCCAAAGCTATTGTTCAGGGCAAAACATATATGTATTTGCTGTAAACACGCATGTGTAACATTCAATTAAACACAAATAAATGTTTAGGTCACGATAAAATGATTGCGTTGTCCAACCGGCAATTGATATCATGTGAGATGTCTGGAAGAAATGTCATAAATAAATAAAAAAATTAAAAAAATCATATTAGTAGCCATGATGAGTCATGTAAGTTCACTTTTCTGTGGCCACATTATTTGTATAATATTAATATTGATGTGTGCTGACTGCAGATGGACAGTTCAAATGCCAGTGCTACTGCTTAACTGCTCCTAGCTGCTCCCATTGGCTGGCTCAACTGTCCTTTCTAATGATTTGTTATATTAAATATAATATCAGATATTAGCTATTAGAACAATCAAGTTACATTCATATTAAATTGTGTTTTTACTTAAATATTGCAGGTCTTTAAATGGACAAATACAATTTTTATTTTTTATGGACTAAGGAAATGTAATATTTGTGACATTTAAGATTATGGTCATTAAACACACAATGGTCAGATGTAGATGCAATGCAGGTACTGTCTTGTAATTTTATCATCCAGTTGTCACAGAAGGTCATGCAAACTTGACCAATGTATTTTATGATTGAAAATGTTGTCCATTTTGTATATTTCCAATTAAAATGTGCAGCTTTACACAAAAATGTCTAATAATCCACACAACAATGTATGTCTTGTTGCTCCAGGATTTCTTTTCTTGCTGTGTGAAACTGTCTTAAATAAAAAATATACCATCTTTGTACAGAATGTACCAACATGTGGGTTGGGATAATGCCTCAGGCCAGAACCACCAACCCAAGTGCCAGGTAGCACCAGTTTTATTCTGGTCTTTACAGCTTTATCCATCTGGGAGAACTGTGCTTTCAGTTTTTTTGTCAAGCAGCCAGTATATACTGGACTCTCAAGGTGGATTATTCAAGCAATTTGCATTTGCCTTCCGACTGCTCCCAGGAGAGACACAATAGCCTGATCACCTAGTGTGGTTATGAAAGGATTAAACAGAAATCACTGCATTAAGTCTTCTGCTGGCATTCTTGACAAAAAGATGTTCTCAGACATTAAATAATGACTGTCTCAGACATGGCAATGCATTTTTTTTATGCAGCACACGTTTATCAGATAATCTGCCAATAATTGGGGTACTACAGATTACAATGTCAGTAAAGTTTATTACACACATTCAGAAATGTTCTAATGCCATTGCCATTGTGTACAATTTACTATAGCACTTTACATATGCATTATACAAGTTCTTAAAGATATATATGTTACAACACAACATGATTTGTGTAAGGAACATATTGTGCTGGCTCTGGTTGTCCTTGGTTAGACAAAGGATATCCACTTTCCACTAACCAAATGTGTTAAGAAATGATTCAGCAGCCAGCAGGCCGTTCTCTCTTTAATAATTTGATAGAAACAAGAAAACGAGTGGATTTCTTACATCCATTATTCATAGTATTTGGGGCCATTTTTATACTACCTTTCTAAGATAAATAGCCTAAGGTGAAAGCAATATATTTATTTTCTCTGAGCATATTACAAGCCATCTCATATTTTCAAATCCCCAATACAGTCTTCAAGGTTCTCCTAACAACCGTAATAGTAACAGAGAATGAAGAATGCCACAAAGAGCAGTCAGATGGCAGCACAAGTGAAAGGCACAGTGGTGCCACATGAATGCATAATGTGAAGGAAGAAAGTATTTGATCCACTGCTGATTTTGTACGTTTGCCCACTGACCAAGACATGATCAGTCTGTACTTTAGTGGTAGGCGTATTTGAACAGTGAGAGAGAGAATAACAAGAACAAAATCCAGAATAACGCATTTCAATGAAGTTCTAACTTTATTTGCGTTTTACTCGCAAAACATGACTTGTACTTGGAGGAAAAACCGATGTTGACAATTACAGAGGTCAGCGATTTCTTGTAGTTGGCCACCAGGTTTGCACACATCTCAGGAGGGGTTTGGCAAATCCTCTCCAAGTCATTAAGGTTTCAAGGCTGACGTTTGGCAACTCGAACCTTTAGCTCCCTCCACAGATTACCTATTGGCTCGGCCACTCCAGGACCTTAATGTGGTTCTTCTTGAGCCACACCTTTGTTGCATTGGCCATGTGTTTTGGGTCAATGTCATGCTGGAAGTCCCATCCACGACCCATTTTCAATGCCTTGGCTGATTTCAATCATCCCTTTGATGCGGTAAGATTGTCCTGTCTCCTTAGCAGAAAAAACAAAAGCAAAAGCATAATGTTTCCACCTCCATGTTTGATGTTCTTGGGGTCGTAGGAACCATCCTTCTTCCTCCAAACACGGCAAGTAGAGTTGATGCCAAATTGCTCGGATATTGGTCTCACTTGACCACAACACTTTCACCAAGTTCTCGTCGAAGTCATTCAGATGTTCATTGGCAAACATCAGACAAGCCTATACATGTGCTTTATTGAGCAGGTGGACCTTGCAGGTGCTGCAGGATTTCAGTCCATTTCGGCGTAGTGTGTTACCAATTGTTTTCTTGGTGACTATGGTCCCAGCTGCCTTGAGATCATTGAACAGATCCTCCTGTGTAGTTCTGGGCTGATTCCTCACCGTTGTCGTGGTTATTGAAACTCCACAAGGTGAAATCTTGCATGGAGCCCCAGATTGAGGGAGATTGACAGTTATGTTGTGTTTCTTCCATTTGCAAATAATCACACCAACTGTTGTCACCTTCTCACCAAGCTGCTTGACGATGGTCTTGTAGCCCATTCCAGCCTTGTGTTGGTCTACAATCTTGTCCCTGACATCCTTAGACAGCTCTTTGGTCTTGGCCATGATGGAGAGTTTGGAATCTGATTGATTGATTGCTTCTGTGGACAGGTGTCTTTTATAAAGGTAACAAACTGAGATTTGGAGATTAGAGGGTGCTCCTAATCTCAGCTCGTTACCTGTATATAAGACACCTGGGAGCAAGAAATCTTGCTGGTTGACCGGGGAGCAAATAATTTTTTCACTGAGTAAAATCCAAATCAATTTATATGTCTATTTATGACTGATCTTGTTTTTGTCAGGGGTGCAAATGTAGAAAATCCGCAGGGGATCAAATACTTTCCTACTTTACTGTATAATAATTAACACTATCAATGATGCCGCGAAAACAACATACTTTTCCCGCTCAAACCCAAGCTGACAATTCAATATTAAGGGATAACATTTTCCAAGAAAGACAACACTGTGGATAAGAGAAATGTGAAAACATTGTGAATCTCATGTCATCTCTCACCTTAAAATATCATGCGGTTCAAAGGGTGTGGCTGAGTGCATGTTAAAATATTTTTCCCTTTAGTTTCCGTGCTGAGGCAAAATCCTTGAAGGAAAAATGTTTTTCTAGTGTAACAGCGTGGGGCCTTCTCATGGATCCTGCAATGTGATGGGGGATGGGCCACCCAGCTGCTGTCCCCTGCACCATTACATTAAAAACAGCTTTTGCTGAAAGAATGAGAGAACGTATCAATCACGAATAGATCCTCATTAGTTATCTGCCGATGCACCCAACAAACATGCTCGTCATGCCCGGTGATATATTTGAGGGCAATAACATATTCTGCCTGACAGTGTTACTGTGTTCTTCAAGCCTTTTCAGGTGAACAGAGAGTTAAATATTTGAATGTCTAAATGAAGTTTATAAATGTTTCAGTCTATTCATTCAGTAGGTCTGTGGCGTAGTGTGTGCTGACTGTGTATTATTTAATATATAGTCTGACAGCGTGGACGGACCTCGACCCGCAACACGAATGTGGCTACTTATATTTATTGGTGTGTTGGCGTATGTCATGTACGTTGGGTGTGGCTTGAACATTTGTGGAGCACTTCATCAATCTAAACATGGCTTTACCACGTGTCCTCGGACATGATAGCTTTGTCAATCAGAACCACAAAGTCGTTGTCAGCCAAAGGTCTTATCAATATTGCAAATTTGAGAATTGGCAACACAGAAAGTGTGAAAAAACAAATAATTCTTTCAGCATTTTCCTTCTTCTCTATGTACCCCTCACATATTTTGGGAACGAGCAGATCTCTTCGAGTCGACATGCTGAAATGTTCCCCGTTAGCCGTATCGCTTTCCCGCTAAATTTGTTCAGGCATCCAGTGACTCTTAATGGTATCTGAACTGAGGTGATGCA
The DNA here is from genome assembly GCA_029465975.1 of Dallia pectoralis. Classification (NCBI taxonomy): domain Eukaryota; kingdom Metazoa; phylum Chordata; class Actinopteri; order Esociformes; family Umbridae; genus Dallia; species Dallia pectoralis. The sequence goes on from CM055734.1 coordinate 10,129,659, forward strand.
GGTCCTGTTTGCTCTAAACTGTGGAACGCCTGGTACAATTCCATTAATCACTCACACACACACACACACACACACACACACACACACACACACAGGCTGCTCGCTCTGCCCCCGCCAGGCGCCCAACCAGGACCCTCTCTCCATCCCTCTCAAGCTCACAGGCAGGAAAGAATAGTCTTGTCAATACAGTCTCACCAAACATGCCCTTTTTAACAACCATCCCTGCTGTGGAGCTGACGTTTAATGACCACTACATAGAGGCTGGAATGTGTCTAGTGCTTATTAACCCTTATTTATAGGGGCAATCCAGAGACGCTAGATCAATTTCTTTGACCCATAAACTAATATGTTTTCTTCATTGATTGTCATGGAATATAACTTATATATTGCATGCCTCGTGGGCACAATTGCTGTGAGTGGTCAGTCGTGGATGGCCAGCCTTTGCTCCATGACTTTCAGAGTGCTTATGTTTCTCCAGCCTGACCTGTCCGCTTTTTCTACACAAACCGGATCAGGGGTCGTACATTGTTCCAGTTTCACCAAATGCACGCGCGCTCTTCAGAAACAAAATGCAATGCAGTTTGGACCTGGGCAGCGTCTTCATTTGTTCACATCAGGCTTTTAGAGGTAATACATGCAGCAATGTAGTCTTGGAAAAAAGCTATATGTTGCTTTTTCTGTTTAAATAACGTTTTATTTGACTACGGGCATAACGAAAATAATTTTCTTTAATGTATTTCATGTATTTTAAGATTTAGTGACGTCCAACATTGTTCTTGTTCTCAATGTAGAACATCTATCAAGGTGCCTTAAAATCAAACGTCCATTTACGAAAAAGCCAACGTCCTCTTGCTAGTCATTCCCCTTTACAGCTGTGTTTGTTTATCCTAGGAATAGCCATGTCGCTCATGGAACATCACAAACTGTAGTCTTGATGCGGTACCACACCAGTGACACCACTGACTATAGCTAGTCTCTGTAAAGCCTTAGGCAGCATGCTGTTTCCTTACTTCTGCTATCATCCAGTCTACTGCTCAACACTCCATTTAAATTCATGAGTAACAATTAAATCCCTGTTCCAACACATCTCCAGACGACTGGTCTCACTGGGTGACGAACAGTTGTTGTCATTTTTCTTGACAAAAATCATTTGCTTGGACTGCGGGTTTTAGCAACAAAATATCTCCGGTGTGAAACGGATTAATCTCATTATTTTGTCCAAACGGGGATACACTGCTTGGGAAACTGTGCCAACCCTGTCTCAACATCTAGTACAAATGCATGACAGAGAATTATTAATACATTTATGTTGTGCTGTGTTAAGAGGCGAGAGAAAGTGGGAGAGATAGAAAAGACAGTTTGGTTATAAACAGTAGGCCAGATTAAAAAATAATGCTACAGTGGAACATGTGCGTGTTAAGGAACAACGATGAAAACAAACACGTAGCATCGAACCGTAAAACATATACACTGTACTTGAAAGTGAAACTAAAAGTGCGTGTGATAAACAACTAACCGAAACACTATAAACACAGCGATAATATTTCCTACTACAACACTCACCTAAACACCGACGTGACATAGAAATAATGCTGAACAATGTGAAAATGGAAGAATCCCCATTGGTGACAGTTTCCCTGTTGCGATGTCAAAGTATCAATATTGCTAAATTTAACTTATGTATGCTTTCTGATTTTAAACTAAAATCATGGCAGAAAAAAGGTCAAGCCTAGAATCCATAAGAATGCTTTTCTACGAATAAGATGCTAATATATTAAAATAACACTAACCCCCAACCTAATAAGAGTTTGCCCTGCTACCGGGCTACATGATTATAGTAATCTCAGCTGTTTTCTAATAAAAAATGTGATTATATAATTGTGTATTTATATCATGTTTCAATTATATATTATGTCGTGGTACGTCATACCTGTGTCTCTGAGAAATTTAGCCAGACGTTAATGAAAGACATTACTTACAGGCACCTAAAGACATAGTAGTAAAGTAACTCCCTTTCAATGGCTCCAACTAGGGTTCAAATCCTGCATGCAGATCAGCTCTGGGGTCCAATGGAGAGTGATGCAATTGGCCAATGCCGTTCAGGGTTACAGGGTAAGTATTTGAATATGATTGGCTTGTATTTTCATGCTCTAGCAACTCCTTGTAACAGCAGTGAGCTTAATCAAGGCAAAAGGCCAATGAGTGTGTTCTTTCTGCTACCTACCCATGAGTAAGGCACTGAAGTTGAATTGCTCCTTGTCGTTGCACTGTAAAGACATTTTGCTAATTATCTACATTGTTAACGTTAGCAGTACCAACATTTGATATAGTCTTTGCAGTAATGGAATAAAAAAAGTCTAAATACTGATTCTATGCTAATTCAAGCAACATAAAAGCCAGCTAGTCGTATATTATTCTGTCCTAAATGTCTCCTATGAGATTAGAAAGATGTGTCAACGTCTACACTATTTAAAATGTTGACCGAAGAAGACCAATATCTAAATATCCCCATCTGTGATGCTTCTATGGGGCTGTTTGTTGTTCAGGTATGTTTGTCCCTGAACTGACATTGAGGTTGATTTACCTCAGCAATAGCAGTATGCCCTGGGAATGACTCCCCTGTGAGCACGCTTTCTTTCTTCCCTGTTCGTTACTGCCTTCCTCGACCGTCTACCTGCATCCATTTCCTCTGATATTTGTTACCATTGAAAAGCTTGATATTACCGCAGTGTTCCAGTGAATCTGGCTTCGACTACATTAACTACAACACCAATCTACTGCCTTTACAAATACTGTCACCAACAGGGATTTACAAGTGTTAAACTGTGACTTAAAACGTCCTGCTATTTCCACTGACAATCCTAACCAACAGTGATTGATGGGCAGGACAACTTGTACGAGCTGTATTGACTGAAATACGTGATGGTACTGATTTACTGTGTGGTATGCTTTATGTGCGGATTTACGTGCAGAAACCAACACTAAGCATCTAAATTGATATTTTTATAAGTGGGGCAGAAAATCATAAAAGGCATCACTTATGTAACATTAGAATGGCTGTTCTAATAGCCGGATTCGGGATTTCTATGGTAAATGTCTACTGACAGACATGCACCTGAAGTGATTATGAACTGATGGACACTGGTGTCCTGTTTTACCGTGGGAGGATGTGAGGCCTTGGTCCATGGCTCAGGACTACCTGGGTTGTGTTGGACATTATCTGATGGACACTGTTTTACCGTGGGAGGATGTGAGGCCTTGGTCCATAGAAAAACTGTCAACACACCTCCGTGACCTTAACTGTGATCTCTATGATTGCCTAAAGTAAACGTTGAGATAAATGCTGAGATTAGACCCATTTTCATCTTTTTCAAATTTTGAAGGACAGCTAAAGCTAAAGATGGCACCTACCTCTGCACTTTAAAAGGCAAATTAACGCCAACTAACAGGTGTTCTACTTCGTATGCAATGACGTGTGAATCAACAGATTGTTGATGTTATAAAAATCGGGAAAAGTGTGTTCATCATAAAGCAGTGACTATAAATGACCTGTTCACTTAAGCCAAACCTTATAACATAATAAGTAGATTTTTATTTTGTTAACAAGTTCACAGGGCCTAGTCCCAGGGCAGCAAACCATCTCCACCGCATTTTTAAATCCTCTGAAGATTTGACAGCGAGGTGTAGTTTTCTATGAATGCTTCATTTGATCATTCGCTAACATATTGCTGATTTGCTTTGCTAATGAGGTCTCTATCCATTTACCATTTTCCGGGTAGGATTGCGTTGTTGTTTTGAAGTTGGCCTGGTCTTACCTTTGTGTCTTTGTTTCAGCTGTGGAGTCTTCCTGGGTTTCTAAATGTTCACGTATCAGATTTTTCTTATCAGTATGGCTAGGCATAAAAGTGCAGCCTGAGGCAGTCATATGTTAAACAACAGATAATTTGTTATCAAAATGGGAATATCGAACCAGCGTGGTGTGCTTGAAAGAACGCTTCCTAAACCCAGATGAAGGACTGAGAGCCGGTGTTAGCCTGACTAATAAGTCACAAGGGGGGGCGTGGTATATTTATATATATAACCGTGGTTATGTGCTAATCACAAGCATGTCACTATGAAGAGTGCATGGATACAGCCGGTAGCTGTGAATATGGCACAACCTCTGGGAGAATTACTTACCTACTCAGGAAATAGATAGAAACAGAATTAGAATTATAGAATTCCACCTGTACAATGGCAGGCAACTGCCTGTATTTGTGTGTATATATAAGTGTTTATATTGACACAGATTGTATGTAGACAACATATTGTACACAGCAAAAGAACAGTGGGGGAATTATACGTTAAGTGCTTTATACTTTAAGTGCTGGTAAGGACCGAAATGTGTGTGAGTTTTTAGCCAGTTTCCGCGCACTCCAGCCTTTCTCTTTGTTTTACTCCTCTGTCTCCCTCGTCCTCGTCCTCTCTTTCATCCTTCCTGGCATCACATACCTTTCCCTGAGCCTCTTCTCCTTTCAATCCGGCCTCTCGTCTACTGGCCATATTTCCTCCTTGTGTCCTTTCTGTCTCTCCATTTCCCATAACTCTGCTTTATATTCCCCAGTCCCCCTCACATCCCCTCATCCTCCCACCCTCTCACCCTCTACCTCCCACGATCCATCAGCGAGATGCCAGTCCTTTGCGTCCGTCTAATCAGATAATAATTACACATGGCCGGGCAGTGCTGATTGAATTTGTCTGTGTGGCAAGCTTCTAATGTGATAAAATGGATATCCTCGAGCATTAAGAGTCTGGCTCGTGTATTTAGGATGCCACATATGTATTTCATATCCTTGACTGTGGTTAGTCGCTGTACGTCAGGACAGTGGACAGATGATTATGTCAAATGTAGTCTATTTACATTGTAGCCCCGTCAGTGAATGTCTCCTGTCGAGTGTTTGTCTTCCCTCTGACGTCCCTACATGTACTGCTTATGTCATCTGGGGATTGGAGAAAATGTTCTGGAAAGCTCTTTACCTCAGTTGTATCATTTTTTTGTCACAACGGCTGGTGATCCAACTTTGTCTCCATAGAGCCGAATTGTATTTCCTGACGGCTAGTGCCCATTATAACGCCTGCTAATTTCCATCAGCAGGCCGCTCATGATGTGATTAGCACTCGGGTGGTTCGCCCATCCTCAGACAGCGGCTACAATTCATCCTGGAAATTAGTTAATTTAAAACAAAACGCATCATCGGATAAAGAAACGCACATGCTTCATTCAGTAGGTGACTGCAGGCTAAATCTGCGCTGGATGCAGCCAGAACATGATCTGGCACAAATCGGTTTTGTATGTTTTTTGTTTTCCGGAATCTATTAAACAGGATCTGGAACTTGTTGAGAGGCTTTACATAATATGAAAAGTATTTACAATAAAAAAGTGTAATACATGTTATCGATTAACTTTAGCCGCCTCCTCTATTATTTCAGTCCGCATGGGGATTGCGAAGACGTTCCTCGCATTTCTGAAAGGATATTCAGACGGGGTTTGGGCAGCGTAACATTGTAGCCTTGAGACAAATGCATTGTGGGTGCATTGTTGGGATAGACTTGTATGTATGCTTGTCTTTAACTGTAATCTCTCCAGCGTAACTTAAGATAGTTAATAGTTCTCCAGATGATTACTGTTGTTTGATAACAACACAGATATGAATGTAACAGTACAGATATCAATAGGATATTTAACAGATCCGGTAGTCAGATATGGGATTTTTTTAATTCGATTTCTGAAGGGCTAAGATGAAACGGCAGGGTTTTTATTTCAATGACCTTTTATCATTAAAAAATATGGAATTCGAGAATATGCCAACGTAATTAAATACCAAACAGATAGGTAGGTCAGGTTAGAAATCAGAAAACCAATCTAGCGTGCATCCCAGTTGCCTCATAAAATCCATTCTGTATCTTGTTCATATATCATCAATGAGTGCTCCAAGTTGCTCCATACTGGCAGAAACTGGAACAAGCTGTTGCACATGATGCTTCCAGGAATTGGGCACAGATCTTTACAACACAGGGCCGAGCACAACCATTTGGACATCTGCTGACGTGAACACTGTGATTTCGTCCTGGGAACTTCTGAACTGAAATATTATGTCCTATACATTATCATACTGTACAGAACTGAACTATTACTACGCGTAGAGCCATTAGTGTACTGTACTGCACTCAACCGTACCTGTAAAACAATGGTTCTTAACTGCTTGTGCCTCTGAAACCAAATTCAAGATGTGTCAGCCGCAACCACAAGCGAATGAGACTGCACACAGAAACGTCATTCATTATTAAGTGTTTACTACTGAACTTCGCCGACACGCTTATGCAAATATTTGTGCTTCAGCGGCGAGGCGCGCTGGAGGGGCACGCACTTACACAAACGTGCAGACGTTGATCGTTGGATAAATCTGTCGAGCACAGCAGTATCCGCGGCAAAGCAAACTCTGCTTGGTCATCAACATTACTGCTGTCTCCTCGGAAATGTGTTTGAATTTCAGCCAGGCCCACGGATAATATTCACAATCCTGTGGAATGGCTTGGAAGTGACACAGCGGAAGCTCCCGCGTGGTTCATTGATTGATGAAGGCAGAACAGCGCGGCACGTCTTTAGGCAAACGATCCATATCCGTCGGCGCGCGTTAATTGGGACGTATAGCACATCCATAATCTGTTTCACTAATGTCACGTCCAAAAGCATCACAGCTCCTTGGGAACCTAATTGTTATTCTATCTTTGTCCTTGCATTGTGGCCGTACATACCCCGTTGTAATTGAGAAACGATCACTGGATTACCTCTGTGATGGTGCGATTACCTTGCTTGTTTTTTTATTGCCTTGCACATTGATTCAGTTACTGCATTCGATTTCAAGGGCACACGTTAATGTGACTTGGATTATCGAAGTCATATAAATATAGGATGTGTCTTTTTATTGTAAGCCCCCCGCCCCACGCACACAAACACACACACGCCGTGTCTTGACACAACATCCTACTCTGTGAATTATCATCGCATACGAGTGAGGATAAAGGCGAATAGTGTGTAAATACATGTCTGCGTGTATTAAAAGTATGATTCCTCGATGAGTGCTCATGTTAGACAAAGTCATTCTAGCGTCTTTCAGGCATGAATTGTGCCAACAGAGACACCTGCTCCCGAGCTCTGTCGTAGTTACCATGGTGCCACCTTCCATCACCTATTTTTAATGGTTTAAACAACAAGATCAAGGCCATCCCAGCTGTTACTGTCACTGTTGCTAGGCAACCTCGGAATCTGAGTTCAAGAAGACAAAGAATAAAGCCTGTCAAAGTGTCCCTGGCTCTGGCTTTGAAACCACAGTCCAGTTGTCCAGAGGTTCAGTCAAATCAAGCGTACCTTTTGTTTCATATGATATGGCTTGCACTTTTTGTCGGCTGGACAAAGGTGTACACGATAGAGTCTTAATGAGACTGTTACGGCTGTCTGGCAAAACGATGTAAATGCCAATCACTCTTGTGGCAACATAACTTTCAGATGCTGAAATGTCTTTAGTAGCAGGCAGCATCAATCTAGAGGCCACCTCACAATGTAGTCTGCTGTAGTAGTGTGACCTTTTTAGTAAGGGTGGTGAGAAATCCATAATGTTGATAATATTATTTAATTCACCTATCCCCGACAAATATTTCATGCACCGTTTATTTTTGTTACAAGGGAAGGTGTTTTTTAAGTATTGCTCGTGTTTGTCTGTGACGGGGGTCACCGGTGGACGTATGGCTCAAGAGTGCCCCCTGAAGGTAATTCAGATGACAGGAGACTAGATTACGCTTACATGTGGATTCCATGACTGGAGAGTTCCACTTGTTCGTGTACGCTGGGAAAATATGATTGTTTATATTATGTTTTCATGTTTTTCAAGCGGAATCAGAGACGAGATCACCATTAAGCAACTGCAATATCAATATGAAACGGACAGCTTAACTGACCCATCAACAGTGCAGTTATCTGCAGTGACAACCTTTTCACAACCTCGAAAACCATTTTGCATGCATTCTATCTACGGCCACATGGTGTCAGTAGAGGTATACAAAAACTGCCATGGTGCAGAATCCCCACTGGGTGTCAGACCAGTGAAATGCCTTGTGAAATGGTCACTTGATACACAAATCAAATAAAAATCCCTCAGGTCAACCTGGTGCTCACGGAAAATCTGAGCAAATAAAACAGACAATTAAAATATGACATCCCACTTTGCAGTTGGGACAGTTCTACCTTTAAAAAGAACACAGAGCGCCAGCACCTATCCACACAGAGTGATGTGTCAACATGAGCACGAAGGCAAATCTGATCCCAGAAGACACCCGCGTAGTGATTAGACCAGTACTGAGAACAGTAAGACGTGGCTCAGGCAGGAGATGCAGAGGTATCAGGTGTCTGAGACTAAGGGCATGCGGCCGTGACGGCTTCAATTCAGACCAAGGAGTGTTGAGACCGTAAAGAGAATAGACACGTGTCCTTAAACCGTATAGTGATCTCTCTGTAACAAACGCCCCGTGATATGTATCCGCCCGGGTGCCCAGAGCACCTTTCCAAAATTAGAGTGGATAGCCACCAGCACCTGTGTCTCCATCGCTCTCTCACATTATGCTTAGAGGTTCTGTTTCTGTTATCCTGACCCGTAAACCGGTGCTTGTGTGTGTGTGACAGTTGTGTCTCCTGTACACAGGCGTGCAATGTACAGAAGTGTACTACCATCTGTTTGTGTCACACGGTGTAAAAGCAGGTAAATGGTATGACGATCCGTCCGGTTCGCTAATACCTTTTGAAAACGCCAACCCGCTCTAATGGGTTGTGTGTCGCTCTTCACCGTGGAAAAATTTTCACAGAATAAAAGCCCGCATGTATCCATCAGCTCAGTACAATCTAGAATCCCCTAGAGTCCTTGAACACCTCAGGTAGGTTTTTTCTCTCCTATTCTCAGCTGACATCCAGATAGAAACTACAAAGAGACGTGTGTAGAAGTCCCCGAGTGAAGATAATCCTGTTCATTGTGGAGGAGTTGACACAACATTGAACCGGTCTCTCAAGTCTCGCATCAGGGAAAAGTAAAGCCTGTCAGTCTGTCAGTGCTACGGCCTCAAGTCAGTACAACGTACTGTATTTAAGATATGATCTACATCGTATATACATCAACGACATAGTTTTGAAAGTAGAATAATGGCATACGTATTACATAAATAGCTACATATTGTGAAGGTTTGAATACGGATTATTTCTTCCAGTCCAGGCTAGGAATTATACCCACGTGTCACCACTAGTTGTCACAAAGACGACTTCAAGCGACATCATCGCAAAATTTTGAGATGATGTTTTACCAATGGTAGAATGCCCGGTCCTGGGGGGATATTGTTTACCAGAGTTGATTCAACCCAGGTCCAAATTCACACCGGGGGTGTAAATGCCAATCTTAGAGCACTAGCCGGTTCATCGGCGAGTCTCCCTGGAATCGAAAACACAGTGTAAAATGAGATACTGCACTAAATCCGAGATTAGCCAATTGATTTTAAAATCGATAGCAGCGTAGAGTGTTCATTTTCAGTCCCACGTATATATGCGTGTAAAAGCCATTGAGCGTGACAGCTGGTGGTTATTTGGTAGCTCAAGATCACGTCGGTGTTCAAACGCCGCTTTCAGGTGGTAAAAACAGCTACATTCACGGAGGCCTTCGTTAAACCCATGGGGACATGGTGAGTGCAGCAGAATTCTATTCACTATGCTGTAGGTGTGATCTCCCATATAAAACACCAGCTGTACACTCTGGTTAGAGATGGATACATGATGGGATGTTTAGATAATCTGGAGTGCAGCAGAATTCTATTCACTATGCTGTAGGTGTGATCTCCCATATAAAACACCAGCTGTACACTCTGGTTAGAGATGGATACATGATGGGATGTTTAGATAATCTGGAGTGCAGCAGAATTCTATTCACTATGCTGTAGGTGTGATCTCCAGCAGAATTCATATAAAATACCAGCTGTACACTCTGGTTAGAGATGTATACATGATGGGATGTTTAGATAATCTGGAGTGCAGCAGAATTCTATTCACTATGCTGTAGGTGTGATCTCCCATATAAAACACCAGCTGTACACTCTGGTTAGAGATGGATACATGATGGGATGTTTAGATAATCTGGAGTGCAGCAGAATTCTATTCACTATGCTGTAGGTGTGATCTCCCATATAAAATACCAGCTGTACACTCTGGTTAGAGATGGATACATGATGGGATGTTTAGATAATCTGGAGTGCAGCAGAATTCTATTCACTATGCTGTAGGTGTGATCTCCCATATAAAACACCAGCTGTACACTCTGGTTAGAGATGGATACATGATGGGATGTTTAGATAATCTGGAGTGCAGCAGAATTCTATTCACTATGCTGTAGGTGTGATCTCCCATATAAAACACCAGCTGTACACTCTGGTTAGAGATGGATACATGATGGGATGTTTAGATAATCTGGAGTGCAGCAAATCCTCAATCGTGTTAATAGGTCGGTTGTTATTCTTGAGGATGTTTTGATCAAGAGATGGTAGCGTTACTTATAAGTGAATCGGAATTCATTTGAAATATTTTGTCAATCCACTTCACAGTGGAAACCAAGACGTTACCGCAATAAGATGTGGAAGGTTTACCATAGATATCTTGAAATAAGGAAAATTTAAATACTTTAATATAATTGAATATTGGGTTATGGTGACATTGTTCATTTGTATGTCACAATCAATCATAAATATTGTTTTTTTTCACCAAAGTAAACTAAACTACTATTTATTCAGAGTCCTTTATACAAGCAGAACTGCGGGATGACATTATTTAGCGCTGTTCATGATCCATTATTCCAAGTATATCAATGACATAGTGTCCCGACTCCGTCCGGAGCCGCCGCATTTACATCTTCGGGCAGGCTTCGGAGGTCCTCGTCTCCGGCCTTCTAGCCATCTCGTTCCTGCAGTCCACATTCTCTATATTTGTCTCGTCCTGTCTTGTTACATACACACCTGGTTCTCGTCCCCTCATCATGACTGTGTATATATACCCTCTGGAAAAAGGTATTTGTGGATAGAAAAAGGATTAACGTGTGCCAGTTTAAAAGTGAAGCGAAGTGGAAAGTGTAAAACAATGGTGCGAGGATGGATAATGAGGCTCACTTAATTATAAAGAAACAAATTGTCTGATTAACAACCAAAAATCCCTTAGGCTCACCGGACGGCACTTTGTCATGCAACAGGACAACAACCTCAAATGCCCTGCCAACAACTACTAAATACTTTTTTCAAAGATTGGTAACTTCTAGATTGACCAAGTCAATCAAAAAGACTGAATCCAGCATTTACCCTAATAAGGAAGGAACTATGCGTGTGAGATGATTCAATTTGATAAGAGTCGGCACAGCAGGTATAGATTTGGTGATTATGTTTATTATAAAAGTCACTGGGTCTTGGTGCACGGGTTTTGATATTGTTTCCATGTCACATGTCGGTTAAGGTTGAAATATTGTGTCACTGCATTGAATTTAGTAAGTCGCTTTTATGCACAATTTTATTATATCCCTGACCAGGACATTTGGTTCTGCACATGGCTTTCCTGCACTTCACGTATAGATTTCGTGACACAAATAAAATTAATTTAGATTAAGCGTTGGCCGTCAGTTACTTGTATGTATATATGATGATGATAATGTTGGTACCTAATTTTACATGGCTCAGAAAAACAATTCTTGACTGCAGCTTGCGTGTTTTACCCACCACTGCCTAGTACCGCTCGGGTGGATCACATTTTAAAAGCATAACAACTCCTCATAGATAAAATGCAGGATCAGAATGCTGGGTCCAAAAGTGAGTCACTGCAGGTCAATTGTGTCATTGCAGCCAAGTGTAGGAAGCTGGGTCACAGCACACGACTATGTCCAGGTAACAGCGCGGTGCCAACAGGTTCAGTGCTGCCTCGGGGGGAGAGCTGACATTTGTTTATATGGTGTAAGGATGAATAACTTAATGTAATCGATAAACACCGCTTTCCATCACCAAAACACCGGCTACACCACCAGCACCTGCACAACACCACTCCTGAATGAATCCTGTGAGCCTATTGCTAATCACCGTTGGCTCGCGGCAGTCGAGCAGCTGACAAGTGTTGCCTGCTAAAATGGAAATAAACGGTTTAAAACATGACAGAGCAGTGTGGTTGTTCGATTAAGGCTGTGGAAGCAAGCTAATGACAAGCCAGCTTGCTTATAGAGAACTGTTGGGTGTACAGGGTTCTGGTAGAGCCCAGCCTCAACACTTGGTATTCTGTTTACCATAAGTATTAGGTCCTGCAGTCATGTTGTCAATGAGCTCTCGTTATGTTGAAGTGGGATGATGTCTAAACATCTTAAATATACTGTATCGAAATTTGTTGATACATTTATTTTATGGAGATTTTTGTGTGAATAATATTCTCACATAATGTACACTAGTTGAACAGTAAAACCTCCCTGGTTGTCCAGCTGTTATCTCATCAATATGTGTTGTTAGATTGTACCCTGCTCTCATTTTGCCTGAGATCGTATTATACATATTGGCAGTTAACGTTTTTAATATTGTCTCTGGGTGTAATAACTCCTGCATTGCAAACCTGAATGAAATCAGATTTACTCCCTTTTGCAAATATACAACTTGAATTATTTGAATTGAACAGAGAAGAATAAGGTAAACCAAATATAATCATAGAAGGAATTAATAATCAGTAATAAATAGAAATAGATCAGTGGATATTTCACACGATTGATTGTCTGCTGCATTTTCCCGTCTGCGTTTACAGAAGTTGTCATGGATTTGTGCAAAAACTCTAAAAGTGCAGCACTGAGTCACCCATTGATTGACGGTTCCAAGTTATCTAACGTATGTGACATGGACAGGAATTTACCAGCCTGCTAGAGATGACGAGCAATTCTCACCGATGTAGCACGGAGGGCCTGCACTGAAATATAAAGCTAACCAACACTTTGTGGTATATCTTACTTCCACACCAGTTTCTGTTTACAGCAGAACTTTATAACAATGTAGCAGTGTCCATTATCTTACAAAAAAAGGTGGCCTTAGTTGAGCCAGTGCACGAGATGTTAAACTCTTATCCTGAGACTTCTGCACTGCTCCTGGTTTATTCATCTACTGAATCATGAATTATACCCAGTCCTGGTTATTAATGAGTGGCTCGTTTGAGACGAAAAAAATCTGTTGAGAGAGCGTGTTTTTCAGGGGAGAAAGGCACATCAGCTTACCAGGGTGGATTTATTTTTTAATTTATCCTTTATTTAACAAGGTAGGCCGATTGAGAACAATTGCTCATTCGCAACAGCGACCTTGGGAGCAGCTGGGGATTGAACCCAGATCATCATACATACAAAGCACTGAGCTACCAACTCGTCTCATTAAGACATGATAGCTGCTGCTGTATCTCAGTTTGTGCACTTGGGATTCTTTGTAATCTACCCGCTCACGTGATTCTCGACAGTACTGAATGAGAAACTCCAAAGCCCTCGTCCCTCTGACCATTTTCTCCAATTTGATTTGAGAAGTAAGCAATGATGAATAAAAACTGCCAGAGCACTCTCCGGCCAAGTGGTTAACCTTTGCAACACACAAATCCCCTGGTACATTAACTGAACTCTGGTTTAACCTCAGTTGTCAGCATAGCGGAATATGTGAACACAGTTTATAAGTATTTATTCTAGCATCCGTTGGACACAGACACACATAATTTTATGCATTGTGTCACCCCTTTTTCAATGCAACGAAACAAAATAAATATACAGAGAGAAGTATATTTAAATACAGCTTTTGTTGAAGTCCTTTTGTCCATACCCGACAAACCGAACGGGCGTGGAGAAAACATTCTAAATGTTCAGATCCATAAAGCTAGCTAGATAAACATTTACACACGGTTTCCACAATTGTAAAAAAAAAGAAATGTATATATACTTTGGCGATATTAATTACAACTGCCTTTCTTCAAATGTTGATAAAATTTGCTGTTCGTTTTATAAGATACCTAACATATGAAATCTTATTAACGCATCGTGTGACTAAACGACAGCGTATGTTTAAAAGGCTAGCTGGTCTTAGGTGTTAATTACGTTGACACATACCTAGCGATGAAAAGCGCCTTGCGGCTTCTCCCGCCACACACATTCTCCGCACAGCGCCGAGAGGAAAGAGCATGTGGATAAGGTTTGGACAATCCTTTCATATTTCTCCATTTATATAGCGACTCAGGCACGTGCACAGGTATGGCTCGACCTCTGTGTCACGCACAGAAATGTCCGAAGAACACATTGAGGAGAATTATCGCATTGAGAGGCTTGAAATAACAGAAACATTAGCAGCCACTAGCCAGATGTGCACATGATATAAATTGTTTTGAATTTACCTAGTTACAGCACTTTATTGGTCATTAAAACACAATGGGGCTGTTGCTCCAAAAAAAGCTATTCATTGCAGCAGCAGGTAGGCTTAGCTATTTAATTAAGATATATAGCCCATTTAAAACAATGTGGTCTTGCCAAGTCATGCAACTCTCGGCAATACTTGCCTACACACATTAATACTGTCTGTCTTATTTTCTATATGGTTATAATTATAATAATCAATTATATATTGTGTGAGTGGTTTATTTCCTCATAAATATATATATTTTTTGTCTCTCACTTAACTTGAGCTTCTGGAATAATAACTTGGCCTTTTTGGCCTTTTTGTCTGACGTATCACTTTAGGTGATATTTGTATTCTGTTCTGTTTATTTTTAATTCAAAGATATTAATTCAATATTTCTTACACTGAGTGAAACAGAGTTTCAAACAGTCCTTAAAATGTAGAGTATGTCGCAAAAAGATCAGACAGAAAGCAAGCTCTTCAAATGGTGTTTATTAATATTAAAAGACATCAGAAAACAATGCATTAAATATTTTCATCATGTTTCTATTTTCAGTATCAATTTGGATTTACAACTCTGTTTACAATTCACTGTTAGTGAATTAATTTGCTCAATTTCCAAATTAAAATGCTTAGCTTAATTTATATTTTAACCAGTGTCTGTGGTTGAGAGATAACATGCATAGAAATGTATGAGTTGCGGTGTATCACAAGGAGACCGCTTCACTGTACATAGGCCCTATTTTAATTATGTTTTTAAATGTATTCACAGCCCTATTCTGTCAAAGAAGGGAAACGTGACCTCGGGAGAAAATATCCTAGTGTCAACCTGTTCATCTGTTATGCATGTCGGCCATATTTACATCTACCTCTAGGTTAGCTGTGATAACAAATGTTGATATTTGAAATTAGGTGATTACTTGAGAAAACTAAGCAAACGTGGTGCTGAGGTCTTGAGTTTGGAATACATTGAACTTCTAGGGTCGTGTAATGTAATAAGAACCATGTACAGCATAACTGTCCATTTCTAGAAAACTGTTTGCAAGAACTTCTATAATCCAGCAATTTCTGTTTAAAATAGATTTCTTTAATACCATAGCCTGTATTTCATCTTCTTCGGGTCAGCTAGTTGTGGATTTTCGAAACAATTCATGAATATGAAGTACTTCTGTAAGTCCACAATGTAAGGATAATATACGGGTGATGTAATCCCTCTTTAAACAGTTTCAAGTAAAACTCCAGCCCTCACAGGAATTATGCGTTTTTTACATAATGTCACAGTTACGTGACTCCTTTCTTGAGTGCATTTTATAACACGGACAACAACGCTACAGTCAACTGACCATAGCAGCACCTGCTAATCTTAAAACAGTGCTGTAGTTGGGGTGATATGCTGATACAGTACATACCTGCTGCTACATACCTGCTGTCGGTATACTTTGCGAATACTAAACATTTAATACCCCGACTGCCACCCTTTAACTATCCCCTTTTTCACGCCATTTATTGTTTCCCCGTTACATTTATCCATTTTCTCTGGGTGTCTCTTAGCAGGTGTATGGAAGATCTGACACCTGCAATTTTGATTTAAAGAAGGTAGCGGTAGAAAAGTCACACCGTGAAAAAAACTAAATAAGCTGAAGAGATTTTATTATACCAACCATAGCAGCTGGCATATCACATCAGTGCATTCATAAATATAGTCCAGGTGATGAGAACTGCTGAGATAATGATTGCTGTGTTTTCCTCACTGTCACATTTGACAAATTCCGCCAAGTGGATCTGAGCCAGGAGCAGGAAACTAGCGAAATTAGAGTTTACTCACATCTCCAGACACCACGGCACCAGTATCAGTATTGTCTGTATGGTTTCAGGCAGTAGAGTGGCATTGTTGTTTATTGATCTGACGACTATAAACGTTCCACACCGATGTGCTAAGTTTTTATATAGTCCTTTTAACGTGTTTTATCTTTACTCAATGTTTTGGCACTGTGGTGTAATTGTATTAATAAAACGTAATGTTCTTTGGCACAAGAGAGTGATCTGCACCAAAGCGGCAGGCAGACAGGCTACACCGAATTCAGGAAGATATTGAAAGGTTGACAGTTCTGGTCGCCTAGTGAGAGACATCAGTTTGGCTTCACACAAAGCATTTTTTTGCAGAACAGGAAAGACCATCCAGTGGCACTTGGAATCCATCTCTTGACAAGGCTTTGTTTTGACCCTATAGCCCCTTTTTGATTAATTTATATTATTAATATAAAGATATAACCATTAGAGACCATACGTAGTGCATACAATGTTCACAAACTATAGTTGATTATTCTTAATTATAAATGCAAATACGTATCTGAATAACCAAAAACATACTAAAAGGGTGTTTTTGCACTAGTGTTTGACTAATAATATGCCCATGCTTTTAGTGAACTCCTGGTTTCAACATTTGAGCACTTGCAAATAAAAATGTGAATGTGAATTAGTCGATAAATATAACGGACATCAACAACATTATTTTTAATTGAGGCTCTTAGCTAAAAGAGGGTTATCAGACTCATATGACTCTGTGTTTTAGAGATAAAAATATATTGTCATATAGAAAAAAGACACTGTGGACGGTGACACTGCATTAGTTTGAAAACTGAGTGACACTGTAAACATAACAAGAAAATAGTGTTGTGTGTTTCGAGGATTGCAAATTGTATCTGTTTATGGAAACTCCATACAGACAGTAATGAATTACTATATATGTACATAAATGCATTTCCATATATGGTCAGAATGTGTAGTAAATGTCAATGTTATTTTTAAGGACAAAAATGCGCCTTTGTTTCAAAAGCTAAGTGACATCAAACTTTTGACTGGTGTTAATATAACGGGTGCTCATATTTTTTGGAAATAGTTCAAATCCTTTTTGAAAATCCAGAATTGTTCAAGACTGTCCAAAACACATATTAAATCATACATTGTTGTGCATACGTTGTTTTCATTAATGTACATTAACGTACATACTTGTGTCATGAGTGCATGTTGAATATTTCCTATTCTAGCTATATACTGTATGTACATTTATTTTGAGTACGCTGCACACATGTGTGTTCTATACAGGTTTGGGTTGGGTATTTACTCTTTGAGGAACTGTTGCTGCTGTGACTCTAGCTTGCCATCTACTTAGTATTCCAGTATACTTTGACTTAATTAGATGGATTTTTTTTCTTTTGCTAAAGCTGAGATCGCTTCCTTAATAAAATGTCAGAGACTTGTGTAGCTTTTATCTGTTCCATTTGACAGACATTGAATGGCAGTTCTTGCTTAAATACACATAATTTATTAAAATAAATATATTACTCATACATATATAAATATTCTATTGGCGATAGTAGTCCAGCTCAATGTTTTTTTGTTTTTTTTGGCCAGATTTTTGTAAAAGCACTTTGTGAGAACTTAGTTTGTAAAATAATTGTTCTGGTGTAGATAACAGACAACTGTAATCAGAGTATGCCATTTATGACACGGTAGATAACAGACAACTGTAATCAGAGTATGCCATTTAGGACACGGTAGATAACAGACAACTGTAATCAGAGTATGCCATTTAGGACACAGTAGATAACAGACAACTGTAATCAGAGTATGCCATTTAGGACACAGTAGATAACAGACAACTGTAATCAGAGTATGCCATTTAGGACACAGTAGATAACAGACAACTGTAATCAGAGTATGCCATTTATGACACGGTAGATAACAGACAACTGTAATCAGAGTATGCCATTTAGGACACGGTAGATAACAGACAACTGTAATCAGAGTATGCCATTTAGGACACAGTAGATAACAGACAACTGTAATCAGAGTATGCCATTTAGGACACAGTAGATAACAGACAACTGTAATCAGAGTATGCCATTTAGGACACAGTAGATAACAGACAACTGTAATCAGAGTATGCCATTTAGGACACAGTAGATAACAGACAACTGAAATCAGAGTATGCCATTTAGGACACGGTAGATAACAGACAACTGTAATCAGAGTATGCCATTTAGGACACAGTAGATAACAGACAACTGTAATCAGAGTATGCCATTTAGGACACAGTAGATAACAGACAGCTGTAATCAGAGTATGCCATTTAGGACACAGATCCAAATAAATGGTTATGATCTTTATAATCAAGATTTACTTAATTATCTTATTAATTAAATCAGTAACCACACCACCTCAGATACATTTTTAAACACCTTCAATAAGGACTGAGTTCTGGACAATGTGAACACAGTAACTTGTTTGTGTCAAGACAAATCTGAAGGGTCCGAGACAAATAACAAATTGTAGATTGCCCTCGTGAGGCTGGAGCTCTCAAACGCTGACAAGCACCGGGCTAAATTATAATGGCAGGTTATAAAAGCAAAGGTTGAGTTGTGGATAAGGTTATATCAACACTGGCTTGTCAGCTGGGAGTACAATGATATGACATGTTTCAAACCACCTAAAAGAAATTCAATGGACACCCTGGATCTACGCCAAAAGAATTCTCACCAGTTTTTCAGTTCAAAAGACACTGCTCAGAGTGTTTCATCAATCACCAGGCTTTAACAAAAGACTGTAACCCAGAAGTTTAGTTTCTGACAGAAAGTCTCATATAGACTCTCGCAGTGACGTTCAATAACTTGAAATCTACAAACAATGGCACTCTGTCTTTAATCTCTTCCCATTAGAATCAAATTGTGTTCAGTTAGAAATGCGGAATAAGTGTAGACTGCAGGTCGGTTCAGTCCATTAAGGTGCCTGGTTATCGATCACCCACATGCTAATCGATTGCCTCCATTTCTGCCCTATCCTCACTGTCATATCTTATAGCATACTACAGTACATACGGTGTGTTGAACATTTTGTCTTCTCACCTATCTCCAGTTCACCAGCACGACTAGTATAGAACAGATCTATGTGCCTAGCTTCACATTTTCATCTCGATCAAATTTGACACTCATTGTCAAGCACGTACAAAACAAATCAAATCATAGTTTGAGTTTGAACAAATAAGGGCTGATGAAAGTGTCAATTTTAAGAGCCTTTTGCAGTATGTTCCGCTCATTGGCAGCAGAAGATTGAAAAGAATGATGAGGAAATGAGGCGTTGACTATAAGGATGACAGTGTGTGGTATTTTCTGAAACACAGCGTTCTGTTGGGTAAGGATGACAGTGTGTGGTATTTTCTGAAACACAGCGTTCTGTTGGGTCAGGATGACAGTGTGTGGTATTTTCTGAAACACAGCGTTCTGTTGGGTCAGGATGACAGTGTGTGGTATTTTCTGAAACACAGCGTTCTGTTGGGTCAGGGTGACAGTGTGTGGTATCTTCCAGAACACAGCGTTCTGTTGGGTAAGGATGACAGTGTGTGGTATCTTCCAGAACACAGCGTTCTGTTGGGTAAGGATGACAGTGCGTGGTATCTTCCAGAACACAGCGTTCTGTTGGGTCAAGATGACAGTGTGTGGTATTTTCTGAAACACAGCGTTCAGTTGGGTCAGGATGACAGTGTGTGGTATCTTCCAGAACACAGCGTTCTGCTGGCTCAGGATGACAGTGTGTGGTATCTTCCAGGCACAGCGATCTGTTGGCTCAGGATGACAGTGTGTGGTATCTTCCAGGCACAGCGATCTGTTGGCTCAGGATGACAGTGTGTAGTATCTTCCAGAACACAGCGTTCTGTTGGGTAAGGATGACAGTGTGTGGTATCTTCCAGAACAGAGCGTTCTGATTGGTCAGGATGACAGTGTGTGGTATCTTCCAGGCACAGCGTTCTGATGGGTCAGGATGACAGTGTGTGGTATCTTCCAGAATGAATAAAAAGTCAAATTCAGTAAATGCAATGCATGTATTTTGAATATAAATGAAAGGTACGGCATAAAATATCTTACAATGAACAAGAAAGCTAATAAATAACCTTGGCCGATAAGGCGATTTTTATGTATCATTT
Organism: Dallia pectoralis; assembly: GCA_029465975.1. Lineage (NCBI taxonomy): Eukaryota > Metazoa > Chordata > Actinopteri > Esociformes > Umbridae > Dallia > Dallia pectoralis. The sequence goes on from CM055734.1 coordinate 10,150,129, forward strand.
TAACATGAGTGATGGTTGCGATTTTGCCTGTTAATTATAATCAGGGCCGGCCCTGACCAATATGGTGCCCTAGGCAATATTTTTGCCCCATTTGCAACTCATTTTTTTACTCGTTTAGGGGCCAATGGCATTTGCCTATACTGCTTATGGGGCGGGCCGGCCCTGATTATGAATACTGTATAGTTATACATTTCCAAATGTATACATTTTGTTGTTAACCTGAATTAGCACATACGAAATAATATGAAAAATGCCCTGTATTTATTCATCTTTTAAATACAAAAAATGTCATAATCTAATGTTTGAAATAATGAACACCCTTGAGCGATTAGGAGGCTGTATATATAGTTCCTCGTGCCAGTGCCCTGGTGCGAGGTATTGTTCTTTTTGACTTGCTGAGTGTTTATACTGCTGACTACTCGAATCCAGATTACGCCCGTGTACCAGTTCTAAGCCTGTTCTCTGCCTGGTCTCTGCCTAACCCTTGTCTGTGCCTATAGTGACTCCTGTATTCGACTATCTGCCTGCTCTTCGGATTTCATCTACACCTGCCCCTTCTGTACTGTCTTTGGACTCTGATCACCTGTTGCCGACCCATGCCTGTTTGACTAATCTCTAGCTTGCTGTTATTAAGAAATCAACATTGTGCTTTCGCGATTGGAACCAACTCTTCTTGTTCAGACGTCATTCATTACAAGATAGATACAGAACTTAATTAAGGGCTATAATTAAAATGGATTTTACAGTGCCTCAGAAACTTTTTCACACCTTCACTTTTTCCATATTTGGTTTAGTCATTTTTTGCTTTCAATGGACACTCGATGCCCAATAATGTTTTTTATTCAAATGAAAAACTCAAATATCTCGTAAACATAAGTATTTAGACCCGTCGCTCACATGTGTCCCTGTGTCTTTCAATCATATTTCAGATCTCCAGATGAAAGCTGAAATCCAACATAAATCTATAATGAAAGAAGTGTGGAACCACCAAGACTGTTCCAGGAGCTGTCCATCCGACCAAATGAATTAATCGTGCCAGAACGACCACCATCTCTGCAGCACTCTGTCACTCAGGTCTTTATGGTAGAGTGGCCAGATGAGAGCTCCTCTAGAGTAAATGGCACATCACATGTTGCCTGAAGGACCCTGAGGGGAAAAAAAAGATTGTCTGGTCGAATCAGTCCAATAGAACTATTATGCCTGAATGCCAAACAAGGTGCCATTCGTCACCTGCCTAATTCTAACCCTAATTGAGCACCATGCTACGGTCCTCCTACTTAGATAAAGAGACTCAGATTCCGGTCAGGCTTGAGGGATGGATGAACCGGTCAAAATACTGAGTTACTTAGAGAAAACATTATCTATAGCACAAAGGACATCAACTAGAGGGGTCATGTTTCAACCTATGAGCGGCCAAGTCAAAGTTCAAACCCGATTGATAGTCTGTGTCGAGACCGGAGGATGGCATTTTACTGAAACTCTCCGCCCAATCTGAAAGAGTTTGGAAGAAACATCCCGTATCCAGGTGTGCAAAAAAAATGGTAGAGGCGTATCCAAGAAAGTCAAAGCTGGGATCTCTGCTAACTTGCTGAAATATTTACAAGAAATTGGCACATTTTTTATGGGTAGATTGCTAAATTAATATATCAATTACAAATGAGGTCTTTAGCAAAATACAATGCAAAGAATGTGAAGGCATCTAAATATTTTGTGAAGGCACTGTACATGTGACACATCATTCCTAAAAAGAGTCTGTGACAGAAACCGATTAGTTTGTTTTTAGGTACATTTTAAAAGTCCCTATTTTGACAAGACTGATTTTCTAACCTATTTAATATCAGAATATAACCAGAATATCAATTCCATCAACATCTCTATTAGGATACACTTTGCAGTGACAAATGGTGCTGGCTGTCACAGTATCAGATCTATGTGGTTATACTACTTTACTATAGGTTGAAGCTATCTTTGAGCTATACATATAAACGTCAAATTACAATATAAAATTCCCCTCATCCTTCGGTGAGAATGTAAACTAAATGAATTCATGTCTGGCACGTCATTAAGTTATCTGGTTAGAACAAATTCAAACAGCTGTTGGACATCTGTAACATTCTGTTGTTATGGTAACATGTGATAGTCACCATGATAGCAGCTAGCGTAACCAATAGGAAGATGTGGCTGCCGTGGGCACAGTTCTCCTTTAGAGAATAATGCACACTGACAGAGCCTGTAATTCCTTTGTTCAAGACCTCGCACATGGATTTTCACAGATAGTTAGATCAGTTGAGGACAATGGAGATTGTGCGCTCCTCCAGGCCATCTTAATCTGATGTCATTATATTGAGCACTGTCCTATATACCTTGGAGAGAGGAAATAGTCATCATTGCCCCTCCCATCCACTTTACCCTCTCTGTCCCGATTTAGACCCCCCGCTCCTGTATTTCCTGTTCGCCTCCTGCCAAATATTTCTAACATTTTGATGACAAACAAACATTCCTGGCACCACATGGCCCTTGTTACTGTGTCAATTATGTCTTTGAGATTGACATAATTAATGAGTGAAGGGGTTAATGAGTGACGGAATTCTCTAGACTTTCAACAAAACAGTTTTTAATGCAGCACATTTTACCGGAATCAGAATCAGAAGAAATCTGAATCAGAAAGGAAGAAATGATTTTGAGCTTCATGTCCGTTGCCTCCTCAGGTAAAATCCATCAAATTGATACAAAAGATGGTTAGCTTTGGCGGACAATGGACTAAATAGTATAACAAGCCGAAGTACAAGAGATGAACGCAGAGACTGGGTTCTGCTGTTCGATTATCTGTCTGAGTAGCACAGCTGCAGCATTCGAAAGAACGAGAGAAAGGAAAAGGCAGGTGCTGCTGTATGCTCAGAACAATCAGCCAACCTCTCACCTTTCCACAATCATCTGCTCTCATCATCTTTTCAAGGGCCATCTTCAAAAATGCTGTTAGCTGCTCCAAAAAGATAAGATATAGATAGATATCAAATAGGCAATCCAGCCATACATTTTCCATTATTTTTTTTTGTGTATTGCACATGGTCAGCTGATAAACTATGACCAGTAATATGCTAGAAGCTGAAAGAACTCTCTGGCGACTGAACTCGTGTCTGAGATCATATCCGTTTTATACTAATGGGATTGCCATCACTGTACCTAATCTTATTCAGAAAATTCTCCAGTGATACTTCCATTGATAGATTCATAAAGCCTGCAGTAATGGGTGCAGTGTGACACACATTCAAAACATCTAAGTGTCGTAGTGTTCACAGCGTACACGGGCATATTCATTTGCATACGCAACTTTTTACAGTTGGTCGGAAAATCCCCCAAAATGCACCGTGACACTTCATGCACCACACGGCACAGATCGAACTCCACAGGATCAGGTAGAAGCCCGAGAGATAATAACAAGAGGCAGTCTCGCTAAGCTTGCTTCCTTTATGACAGACGGCATTGACAGTAACAACCAACCAGCGAGGCCTCACACCCTAATCACACCTAGCGAATACATGCGATGGGAACTGCCGCGAGTGTCACGATTCATTTCACCCTCACATAATGTGACATGGCTGTTAGCGAGATTGGTGGGCTTTAAAAATGCATGTGAAAATGCATGTACAGTAATTGAAACTATACTTCTGCCGTGTTTGAGTTGGTGACACCAACAATTGTCCTATATTTCTTTCTTCTCTATAATTTTATTGTCACATTAAATATGATTGCCTTATTTTCCTTTCATTGTTTAATACAACTTGAATTAACACACCTTGGTACTTTTTTTTGGTGGCTGAAGAGAATCGAGATGTTAACGTAAACATTCCGATGCTTGAAGTTTCAATCTCAGCTTGGCTCATTCTGTACTGATCAGAATGACGTTTTAATGTTCCTATTATAGCAAATATTATTACATTTTAAACATGTTTCATCAATGTATGAGTAAAATGAAAAGCCACAATAATGTGCAGTATATCTTATACTAGTCATAAGGTTTTTGCCAACTCACCATTAAATTGTGTACTTTTGATTATCATATTATGCTATTGTTTCTGGGAACTCATCTCATCAGATAACTCCAAATGAATTTTGGAGAGTTGTATTACACAATTTTGTAAATACAATCTTCAAAGATTTACATTGTGATGAGCCAAACATTCAAGTATTGACATGCCAAACAATTTGCTAACAATCACAAATCGCAAATACATTTTTGTAGTTATTTAAAATACATGTGATCGACAGGAGCTTAAGTGAAATGTAGGTGTTAGCGTATTGTCCGTTTTACTTAAAAAAAATACATTATGATGTTATAAAACTGGCAAGTTAATGCCACTCCGTACCCCTTGATTATGAATAGAACCTTTGTTTCCTTTGAGAGGGAACAATGTACAATCCTTAATCTAGTGCTGTTGGATTGAGCACTGTTCTCAACATAACCTGCCAAACTGGGTTAAACTATAGCTTCATGATAAAATACATTTTAAACATTTAAATACTAAAATTTTGTAAAACTGAACACAAAAATATCATTTTTAACCACGTATAATAGGGCAATAGGTTCCTGTTAGTTCCTGTGATTCAATACCTAAAGTTTAAGTTGGTAGCATCTCAGCTGGCACTATTTTTAGTGGTTTAAAATACATTGTTTTAAGTGTATATTTAATGTATGTTCACACACTTGCATTCACTTTACCCTCACTTGACAGCTGTTGTGTCTACCAGTTCACTGGCTGTAATGCTAAGCATCCATCTAATGGTTCATTTATCCAACTGCTTTTGCTTCTAGTGAAGATTAGAAACTGTCCTTCCTGTTTAAAAAAGCCACTTATTTTTTTGTGCTGCTCTGTCGACATCTAAAAATAATATGTAAGTTTGTTCCTAGAATCCTATTCTACTTTTTTTGGTTAATGTGCAACAGTATGGTCAAGAAATGAAGTTCCCTTTAAAGTGGCAAAGTCAACTTAATTAATAGTAAAAAGTAAGTGCAGCAGGGCAGTTAAAAGACTGACGTAAAACAATATTATTATTGTAAAGAAGTGACTTTTTCTGGCTTATGCAAAATGCTAATGATATCTACACAAGTTATCATATGTCTTCTGACAGGCAACATACATCATCACGTTATTATTATTTTTTTAAATCAAGTAGACCATCTTCACAGGAGCATATATATATGTGAACACATATTTACCCTTCGTTTTTTAAAAAGTAACCACCTAATTGGGAATAAAGTTAAATTATTAGCCATAATTTTTCAAACCCGGTCACACGTTGCCCACACACCATCTGGTGTCCTTGTGAATAGGCCCTGCTCCAGTCTGCTTAGGCTCTCACAGTGGGAAGGAAAACCTCAATAGGTACAAGATATAGCTGCCAGCGGAAATTAATGGCTTCGCAGTGATCATCATATGTAATGTTGAAAAACCCATAATTTCAAAGGATTTTATATATTAGCGTGGTATTTTAACAATTTAAGGGAAATGAGATAGCAAAGGGTAGTCTGATAATGTATAGAAGTCTTATTTATTGTTACAAACAGTGAATTCATTCATATATTAAAGATGTTCCAATACCACTGATTTGTTCATTGGTAGCTGTTCTTTATTCAGTATGTATGTACAAGTAACTAATACACATGCAAATAGCACTCTGACAGCAAAACAGGTGTTAGAAATATTACATCTACTCTCCACTCTCATTGAATGTCTGCTCAATTCAAATCAATAATCACTGACTCCTCATTTTACCTGCCTTCTACTTACTGCTGTCATCTTTTTTTTCCTTCCCTCGCTTTCAAAACCACAGAGAAGCATAGGTTCCTAACCTTGCCCTCTTAAATGATCTGACAGATCAGCCTATCGACTAAAAGCATCAGTTCTGTATGAGACTAATGCCAGGGTAATCCCTGAAAATACACATAACCAACATCAACCTTGTGTCTATGTTATGCATATTGGCGTGAAAAAAATAGAATTGATTTGTTGTTATTATTTAAAAAAGCCCGGGTCCAGTTCAGATTTCTTTCTCTATCTCCTCACAGACATAAATGAAAAGAGAAATTGCATTAACAAAATCTACCGATAAGATATTTTTTCACCTGTTGGACTGTCACGAACCAAGGTGTAGTGCAGGGAAAGCCAGACGCAGAGCTATAACCGTTTAAAATCATGTTTATTTTAAATGAAAGCAAACTGTAAACGGCGAAAACATTAACTGAATTTTTATGAAATTGCGAAATTCTGAATAAGAAATCATAAAATACCTTTAAACAACAGCAACACCTAATATTAATCACCATAATCTACTTAAAAGTACTGTGACATACAGGCAATCACCAACACTGTGCACCAAGACCCAGTGACTTTTATAATCAACTTAATCACCCAAATCCCAACAAGCTGTTGTACTCTCATTGAACCCAAATGCTCAACAGGTGACTTTAAAACGTATCCAATAATAATAGAAGACTTGCAACACCCTACTAACCCACTAGATATTCTCAGTGAGCCAAGAGACGTTACATGGATATTTGAATGTAAAAACATCATTACGAAATATGAGGCTTTAAAGACTAATGGAATCTGATCATCCCCACCCACAACCAGAAGAGGACTGTGACACCCAGTGCCGCTGCTAGCCATTTTGGTGCCCTAAGCATGAGTCCTTTATGATACCAAAAAAGTTAACAGTTGACATCCTACTATCAAAATTTGTCAGGCACCGCGCAATCCAACGGACCACTGAGCTTGGGAAGTTGTGTCAGTGTTTGGTGGGGAGGGGCGGCACCATCGTTACTTTCTAGCGCAATGAAATACTCTTGTTCCGCCTGTTTTGTTATCCTAAAAAGTGCCTAATAATATTTCTATATGGAAATAATATCGGCATTATAATTATTATAACTATGATGACTGATTTTTCATTAGGCTATTTTTGGTGCCCCCCCAGCACTTGGTGCCCCCCCAGCACTTGGTGTCCCCCCCAGCACTTGGTGCCCCCAGCACTTGGTGCCCCCCGCAGCACTTGGTGCCCCCCCAGCACTTGGACCCCCCAGCACTTGATGCGCGTGGCGGCACTGGTGACACCTCTCTACTCTCTAGGTTTACAAAAACTCTAGGAAATGTTTCAAAGACACTGTGCACTTTCAGAATTGATTTTAACTTAATAGCATCCATCAATTACCAATAACATAATTGCGGTTATCAAAGTGTAACGACAATTCACAATCTGTATCTCAAACGTACCTTGTGTTTGGTTTCCTTTTTCCCTAGACACCCATTTGGGCCATGTCTTTCACAGTAATTATAGGTTCTATAGAGGTAGAACAGCCACCGTTTATGTCAAAGCTACATATAAGACGCCCTATTCTTAGGAATATTAATATAACACTTTTAACATGATTTAATCACATATTGTGTCCATTTTTGAATGCCTAAATATTGTTTTTGACACATGTTGCTCAGCGATGCAGCACTTAGAATGGTGTGCAGTCTTAGGCTTTGTTAGACGAGTCACAACCAATGTCGTTTGGTAGATTATATTAATCACCCTGTCTTGGATGGCTCAGCTCTTGGAAGGCAAGTGTCAGCTAATGTGTGTTTAAATGAGACTGCTTAAAACATGCCACTTATTGGCCAATCTGTGCTATTTATGTTTATTTATGTTAAGTTACAAACAGTGTTTATTGTTTTCCAGTAACCTCAAAATTGTTGCTTGACTTAATTGAGCAAAACCACAACTAACAACAGGTTTCCCTCACTGTAAGGTTATAAACACTAATAAGGAGTTGGTGTCGTATTATAGTGCCCTTTCAAAGCTCTGTAGAGAGGTGATAAAGCTTTAGAGTGTAATCTTCTCTCATTTAAAAACTCAGAACAGAATGTTCAAATTGATGTTTAATTTGAATCTTGCCCAAATCGTGTTTACTGTCTAAAAGACTATGTTCAGGGTCTATGCATCAAACCGTTTTCAATTAGTACTACCACATCCTTGATAATGCAATTATATTCTCAATTTTATATTCTCAATCAATGTTAATTTTAGTATTGTGATATGACAAAACAATTAGGTGATAAAATGTAAAAACAGAAAGGTAACAATTTCTTCATAGATTTTCTGCCAAATCTGGAAAGAATGCTGGCATGAGAAAGGCTATGATTTTCATAAAACACTTGAATTGTGTTTCCTTTCATTTGTAGTCATTAATAAATGGCAAACGGTACCCTGTGACATTGTAACAGCTCAAACACCATACAAAATTGTCCCGGGTAATCTATCCTCAGCCAAGATGTTTAAATGTAGTCCCACTTGAACTGACCTCACAATACGCTTGCTCTGATTCACTCCATTGTGCATGAATGACTCAGGTAATCCCCCCCTCGGTGTTTAATGAGGGCCAACGCCATCGCGAAACCTGTGATTTCAATATTGAGTGGCAAGACATATGGTTCTACATGCTAATGAGTACATATACATAGTAACAGACTCACGCAGGACTTCACCTATCTATCTGCTGCAATACGATGGGATGCTGGGCTATTCTGAACATAAAGCTTTGCAATAAAGGGATTCATTTTTTTTAATCTAATATTTCGGGGACCAAAGAATGTTGGACTAGCTCCGCAACAAATTATTGTGTTTTACAATTTGCTTTTATGGACTCTAATAGAAAGTTAAGGCCAATTTTATTATCATTTTTTTCGGTTTATGTGATATGGACATCAGCTCAAAAACCTCAAATTAAATTTGAAATCCATGTCATCTTTATTTTCAAACAATAACAAATATTACTTCACATTGCAAAATCAGACAGAAACTCTAGAATATGTCACTTAGAAGAAGGAAAAAACATCCCAGTATTTTTTGCATTTGTTTAGAGTGGTTTGTAAATAAAGTCAAAAGTAGTTACTGCAGTAGACAGTATATTCTAGGATTTACAGAGACTGTCTTTAAGAATCTATAAAAAATATTAAATATATCATTTATTATTTGAGATAAAGTAAATGTAAATTTGTTTCAGCCTATTTAGAGTAAAGGTTTACATGTAAGAGTGACATTGTTGCATATTTTCTGTACTGACACAAGATTGCACTTGTCCAACTTGAACTACAAACAAATCCGTTACTTTTGGAATCAGCTGTGCTGTGGTGCTGCCAAGGTTAAAATACATTTATTCTGTCTGGTTTCCCAGGAAACTGTTCAGATAATATGAAGACAGTCCGTATATGTTTTGGATGGGTTATACATGATCAACGCTATTTACATGAACATAGACATGTCTAAACATTGACAGACCAGATCTCACCTTGAGAACTACACAAATACAGATTATTTAGGAGCAAAAACCAATAGCCATCATTCAATTGAAATGTGAAAAAAACAGTGTAGAACAATAAAGGACTCCTTTCTTTTTCGTCCATTGCTAATCAATAAAATGTTAACAAAGAACTGGGTTTGTTATCTCACTGAGCTGAGACCCTCTGGTTGAACAGATAGTCACACAGTACACACTGTCTATCAAGGCAGTACACACTGTCAATCAAGGCAGTGCACACGGCATGCAGCACTCCTTTCAGTTTTTTAGAATATCTCCTGAGATTGATACCTATAAATCTCAGAATAATTGTAATGTACATCTCTGACCAGCAATAGCACAACAGCAACGATGGCCGCATAAGCTAAGTCTTCTAAACCATGGGAAAACAGAAAGCTATTGCAGTGTATGAATGAACTGACCCCCTTCTGTTATTCCTATTCAATGCCATGCTCACTTGAATGTAGCAGACCCACACACCATGCCACAAAGCTCTGTGATTCGTGGAAAAAGATGTGTCACATCGTATTCATCACATTTAATTGAACGGAACTTAAATCAAAATATTGAGGAGGAACCAATGCCAACTGTAAAATCCCCCTGCCCCTCAACTCTCATTTTGGTCATGGAATATTTATAGTCGGTATTATAATGATTTTATAGTGGCGTCTCATCTCTCAATGTGATACAGTTTAATTATCTACTAATTACAACGTCCACCTCGCTTCTCTGGCTTCTGTAGCCCCACTGTGACGCCCCTGACTGAGAAACAAGGTTATCTGATTAGTAACGTCTCTCGTAGGAAGATTATTAAAATCATATTCAAGAATTTAAACTTTAAACCCTGACTAGAGTATTGCATCAATGCAATTAATCCTGAAATTCTTTAAGTCTATTCACTCACCAATATCAATTTGTTATTCAGTGAAATTACAGCAGCAGTACATTACAAATTCATCAATAACCTAGACATCCCTCTATCGCAAGAATCATAACCGATGTGCCAGAGTTTGCGCCAATCACACAAAAAACGTACTTTTCCAGACACATATTTCTTTATTCTGATTTGATTGAATCATTGCTATGATTTAATACAATATCACTTGCAGTGTCATGAAGAAATTTACAAAAAAATCAGACTTTTTAAGAAAGGTCAAATTAAATTAAATATACAAATTCAAGATTTTACTTTTTGATTATTTTCCTTGTAATGCTTAGAATCCAGCCTCTGAACAATAATACAACTTGTTGTCTCATCTAGTGTCCAAAGAGATTACAAGTAACTGTAAACTTGCATCGCCTCCTGACTCTCTGAGAACATCTAGTGGCCTAGGAGGGCATTGCAGGTCTTTTATATCTTCATATAGGTTTTGAAGTCACTTGTTTAGCATTTGGATTTAATAAGAGTGTCACAGCTGGTTGGGATTTGGGTGATTATATTTGTTACAAAAGTCACTGTAACGTGTGGTGATTGTTGGGTACTGCACCGTCTGGTTTCGGGTGTTCCACTTCCTGGTTCTTAGCTCACAGCTGGGTGTAATGTTGTCATTAGTTCGGGCTATAAAGGTTTTCTAGGAAGTCACCTTGGTGCTTATCATTGTTTGTTACTACGTCACGTTGGTTTAGAGGTGAGTGTGAGGATACACGGATATCGCTGTTTTAGTTTATATTGAGAGTGTTTGTTTAAAGTCGCTATATGCGCACCTTTCATTTAAAACAGTATTGTGTTTTCGCCGTTACGGTTTGTTTTGTGTTTAGTTTCACAATAAACCTTATTTGAACGGTTCCTACGACTCTGCAATGGCTTTCACCGCACTACGCCGCTCCATTCGTGACAGTCACTGGGTGTTGGTGCATAGGGTAGGTTATTCTATATGTCACGCTCCTTCGTTGAATCTTATGGAGAGTGTTGGATTACCGGATTTTGTGCCAAAACTGATAGACCCAGGTGAAAGTTGAAATGGGAAATATGTCCGTCACAGTCACTCAATTTTGTAGAAACATTTTATTTAAAACATTGACCCTAAACATTAACTGCAGATGTCTACAGGTCATGTTCTCTTATTTGTATGCTAGTAGTAGAACTATAGTAGCAGTAGTAGTACAAATCTTGCGTATTGCCCCTTTAACCATTGTCACTTCCAATTTGTGTGAAAATAAACAACAGATGGGCACTGATGAAGAAAAGATAAAATAGTAGAGGTGTTGAGGGCCTTGAGTGATGTGTCCCTCAAAGTGATCATGCCTCGTTTGAGTGTTGGTTGGTTCTGTGAAAGCACTCCAGGGGCACGGCAGCAACGCAAAATTGTCACAAAGATTTTAAAGAAAGAAGATACTTTAAACAATTATGCTTCTTTCCAAAATAGATGGCTACATGCTGTTGCTATCATTGCATGTTTACTACCTGGCAAGACCAACGGCATACACTTTTGGATCGCCAGCTAACAAATGTGTCATTGAAATGAAAGCACTATACTGTTATGCTTACATATACTGTGTTGCCACGCCATGTACATTAACTTATGTACTAACTAAAATACTAATATAGGAGTCTACTTCTTCTTTGGCACTTATTGTTCTGTCTTTATTTTCTTATTCGTAGCTTTTCCTATGTTACACTGGTGTCTAACAAAACATGGACAATACAATCGAATCAGTGTTATGAAGAAATATTTCAAACTAAAGTTGCAATTGTAAGAAGCAATTCCATGAACTAGATGACATTGTTACCCTTCAACATCATAGACAATATTATGTTTCACAGATGCCATACAAAATAACATTAGCACATAATAGATTTCATTTATCAATTCATGCATTTTTCGCAGAATTAACCTGGAAGTTGAAATCAGTTCATGATGTCTCTCTGTAGACAACACATATGCTTGATAAACACTTTTTTCTTTGTATGAATTTATACTTTTAAAATTTTTATATTTTTAATTAACACCAGTAAAGTCAAGGGAAAAATACAATTCTAATGTATCAAATCCAAATGTAAAAAATGTTAAGCAATCAGTGGAAGTAAGATTGTCCACTTCTTAAATACAGACAAATAATTTTTTTATATTACCAGGTAGGCTGATTGAAAAAGAATTCTCATTTGCAACAGCGGCCAGGAAAAAAGCTGAGGATTGAACCCTGGACATTATACATACAAAGCATGCACTGTACCGCTGAGCTACAAACTCAAATAAATTCAACACATTCATTTTTTAAAGCACTTTTAACATCAGACGTTGTCAAAAAGTTCTCATACAGACACTCAGAATAAAACTATGCCACCCTTTTCTGCTTGGCGTAACAAAAACCAAAATTAAACCAAAAGTGTTTTATAAAGGTTACAGTTTTCACGGCATACATTTGTAAAGAAATACATTTCTCACTGGACAAATACAATTATAGCTAATGGTATGCATCACGCTACTGTGAATGGTCATCTCTGCGTGTCGGCTTACATGTCCAACAGAAATATTTCCAGCAATAGTATCACAACCTCACACATCTGTAATTCAGTTTCAGTGATGACAGTAGTGGTTTTGTCAGGTGCATAACAAGTAAGTTCACATATCATTCAATTAAGGTGCTGTTGAACACATTTGTAATTGCGATAAACAGCTAGAAATATATTCCTTACAGGCCTTGGTGACAATATTGCCATCCTGCTGAATGCATGATTAGACCTTCCTGATAGGACCTCCTCAGTCATTGTTCATCTCAGTGGAGAAGTACTATAACGCCTATTTATTTAACCTCTATTTAACCAGGTAGGCTGATTGAGAACAAATTCACATTACTTTTGACCAAATCATTACCAAAAAGCATTTTACAATAAGATCAAGATTCTGAGTATTATCCAGGATTCACAAATTTGAGGTTGCAATCTATCAAGGTGTAAATCGTGATACAAATACATATGTACAATGAGCAAACATTTTAATAGAGTTTATGTGACCAAATTCAAATGCTATTCTCAAATTTAACTTCATTCTCTATTGTCTAGGAATAGCACAAACGATGTGTTAACAATGTTTGCTCATTGTACATATGTATTTGTATATTTGGTTAGCTGCTGAGGCTATATAATTGCAATTATATAGCCTCAGCAGCTAACCAAATAGCAGCTCACTAGCGAAGACAATTTTGCTAGCTTTGTATTTCTGATTTCCCCTTGTTATAGTTAATATTGACTATCGTATAACTAAACCCAAGCAAACCGGGAACTTGCAACCTCAAGATATATGTAAAGCTTAAAAGGGATATACGACAAATATCAATAATGGGTCTAAATTCTTAAATCTCTGCATGCATGCCACTCAAAACGTACGTTTTAAAAATCGACTGTCAATAAAAAACTGTCATTGGTCTCTTGATCATCAATAAACAAATGCTGATGTGACTGTTCCATGTGCTGAGCTATTTGTGTAATCTGTGTAAACTTTGGCTAAAGAGCTAGCAGAAATGCAACTATTCATGGTTTGTGGAAATGGCCTTCTCTGGGGTGTATTAATTATACAATGTACAGTTTTGTACCATAAAAACTAGTGCGGTTATAAGATCTGGATGGATGAATTTTAACAGTCCAGGGCTTTCTATAATGCTGGGAGATTAGTAGACGGCAGAATGATATTTAGCAAAACCGTTAAGTGAAGTGTGAAGTGTTATGACTGCAAGGTTTGTCGCAATCCCATTGGTGTAGTGTTGTGGCAGGAACCAAATGCAGGCATATAATGTTCAATGGATTTATTATAAATAAGCATGGAACTGAAATGTATGCAACTAAACTTGAAATAAAATGCACAAGTCTAATCTAATCAACACAGACCACAGAACACTCATCGGCATGAAGGACATGACCCGAAACAATGAAGCACAAAGACATTGGGAACTGAGGCAACATAAATACACTTACTAATGGGATAATGGTCACCTGGTGTGAATAATTAGAACAAGACAGTCTGGGGTGTGTTCATGGAAAAATGAGACCAGCTTAAAACAAAGTAACAAATATAACGAAAAAAGGACGACTAGTTGTTCTAGTCATCACATTGTTATGATAATGAACTTGTCTCTATCATTCATGTCATTGAACCTTTGTTGCCAAAGGTCAGTCAGTGAAGCTTTAATTCAGTGAGTATTTTTGGAGTGGCAGAGAGAAGAGTTAGCATGCTGCGACAGGTAGGTCAGACTTTATTTTATTAACCTACTAGTTGAGGTTTGGAAAGTCATTATAAGTACTTTTTTATATTTAGCCAATGATTGTGGGGCAGCCGTTCCACCTCAGTTTTCTTTTAAAAGTCTTGGTTATGAATGAGAGGACATCATGTACAAATAACTCATATATTTGGATATTTTTTTTGGCTAAAAGGGAAGGCTGCTTTTTTCCAACTATTTTGGGAGGTTCACGTGGGAAGGTATTTAGCTTAAGAGAGGGCCATGTGTTTTATTTGCAAATATACCCAACTAAGTTTTCTTACCAGTCAAGGAGAAATATGGCCAAATGACTCTTCTGGTCTATTTCAGCCAGGTCAGAGCTCAATTTCTCAAAAGTGGTGTGTATTTATTCAAGTTAGGATACGATAAGGTTTCGCAGTGAATTTAACAATTTCCATACATCTCAATATCTCTTGTGGACTTTCCGATTCAACGAAAGCAACCCTTGGGTACCACCACTTGTTTCAGTTCGTGCCCTTGATAGAATACATGTTGTGTTGTGTTTCTGGCTCTGAAGAGGAACAATGCACCCATTACAGTCTGTCAAGCCCTTCTCCTAAAACATAGGATTGTCAATCAAAATGATAAATGACAGCAACCATACAGAATCGCCTGATCTTGGATTGGCTGTCAAGTACTCTGAGACTGTTTGTCTCGGAAATCATCTGCAAACAATGAAAGTTTGCTATTATGTCTAGGTGACACTCGCCGAATATTTTCCACACAAAAAATCAAGGTGCTACGAAGAAGGTATTTGTACACTGCCTGTCTGACCATAAGTGGGTGAAGCCCCCTCAGCACAAGCTTCCAGTAATTTCATGCAAGAGAGATGATAAAAGTAAAAATAGAGTCTTAAGTCTGTGAGGAAAATGACGGGAGCTTAAGAGGAACCACGCCTCACCGTCTCATGTTATTCCCTCTGACCCCTGAAATGATTGGTCTCTCCAATTACAACCATGTGGGATTACGTTAAATTGATGGTCAACTTGGAATTTTACGATTAGTAAAACCCATTTTTTCTCTCTTCCCATTTTAATGATGCCCAAAAAGGAATGCATTTTGACTTCACCCCAGTTTTCTCCCTAATGTTGTGACAGCCAAATTGTGACCAAGAACTTTCTTCATTAAAACAACTCCCAGCGGACTGATGACAGTTGATGTTCAGATACAGGTCTCCCATGTGTCGAGATCAGAATCGCCGCACTGTGTGAGGAACTCACTCTCCAGACTTCTACCTCTAACACAACTGTTGGGCTCGACAAGTCATGGCAAATATATTCGATTAATAATAAACCCCCCCAAACCTGAAATGTGCTGGCCAACTGCACTCCCCTGAGCAAATGCACTGTGAGGCTGTGAATTCACCACTGTGCACCATGAAATTACAATTTTCAATCCAGAATGACGCTGTGGAACAGATCTTCAGCCCAAACCTAATATTAAATATATATCCTTTTAACAATCATTGCAATTAAATATGTCCCGTTGTAGTCGATCACGATCTTCTTACATTGCAGTGGAATCTTTGTGTCCCACTTAACTCTGGTGAACCGCTTTAACGCTGCAACATTTGGAGGTTATTATATACTGCTCATTTAAATTCACGCCACATCATCTGAATGAACTGTGGACCCGGTCATAGACTGGGCCATTATAACATTTAATATAAACTGCTTTTCATGAATGCTAATGTAGATTTTCAAATGTGTTATGGCTGTTTTGTCGCACCTAACCTAGATGAACTTTCCCATTCTCTTTAAGAAGTGACCCAGAGCAGATCTAATCGTTTCTTCGTATCCACTTATTCGCTTTAGTCCTCGTCCACCATTTGTACGTCACGTGCCTCTTGTTTGTAAACATTTTATGTTTTTGCATGCTTTAATTGGCACTATTTTCGCACATTGCTCCATCAGTTTAGTTTGACTGCATATTTCATTTTAATTATTTGTCTCTAATTGGTAAAGTGCCCCAATTCAATAATTGATATTTGCAATTTTTATTAAAAGATTACCTTTGCACAAAGGTAAAAACTATTTTAATATGTGTCCCCTTCCAAACACCCATTTTTATAATAACTAAACACATTGGGTGTACGCTGTGCTAGTCTGAAAAGCACAGCTAAGGATAAAATAGCACATGACTCACGCAACAATTATTATATTAGTATTGGAGATGTCTAATTATATGTAGCCTGTGATGAGTCTGCCATCTGTAATTTAAAGGCTCCAGCCCTCCTGACCTTTTCCCAGTCATTTGCAGACCCACCAGCCCCCTGGGCATATTGTCTGTGCCACACTATTCCCAAACAGCGTTCCCGACTGCCGATTGCAACTGCAGATGCCAGGTCTGCCTTGAGACCAATAACTTGTGATTGTGTTTTTTGTTTTTGCGTGCTATTTAGCCAGAGCCACATGTGCTTTCCCCTGACTGGCTTAAAGCAATTATAATAGTGTTGAAGTGCCATAAGCCTGGATCCAGTAAGAAGACAATTAGGTGTGGAATAGAAAACAAACGTCGTTCGATTAGGAAGAGGGTTCTAACTGCATTAGGTTAGGTTCTAACTGCAATTAGGTGTGGAATAGAAAACAAACGTCGTTCGATTAGGAAGAGGGTTCTAACTGCATCTTTTTCTAATCTTTTTAAAAGTAATTTCTTTACCATATCTACTTTTTTCAAACCCCTCAAACTAGTAAAATGACAGCCTTAAAGCCTTATCTTAAATATTGTTTGACATTTCATGTTAATTCCAGAAGCCTCTAATGAGATAACCTACACGTACACTAGCCACGTTTTTTATCCGCCGCATAAATTCGCATAGACATTGATTCGTTTGGATTGACGTGTGGTCTCCTCATAATCACTTAAGACACTCACAGTTCTATCAACCCCACCCTAAACCACCCTGGACTAGCTACTATTCCATTTAATTTGTTATGGGAGAAGGAGACAAGTCATTTTGCTGTTTAATTTCAGTTTTGTAAATGTTTGAGGCAGGATTCTACTGATTTTAAGGGGCTTGGCTTTTCATGGATAGTCCCAGGTAAGATGACACACCTTTTGCAATGTCAGATACAACTATATTTCTGATCTGATCTCTTTCCAAACCGCAGCCCTGTTCATCACATACCTGTCTGTAGTCTGTTTTTATTATTTTGTTATACCGCTCCTGGTTTTGGCCCACGAAAAAATAAACGTTTCCTTCTCGTAATGTCTTGACAAAATCAACATCCGATTGATCTTTGTTATGCTGCAGATAGCAAAAATGTCTGTCTGTGGACAGTTTGCCTACAATCAACTATTTTGCCTTCTACCGTCTGCCTTTCAACCATGTCAGAATCAGGTTAGATCCAACGGTTTGGCTGCAGCATACCACAGAGTGATGTAGTAGGTCATGATGGTCTTGATGATGGTTGTGTAGGCATTGTTAGTTTGTACTTTTTGTTGTGCTTTCGTAGTGAGAGAGGTGATATTCAGCTCCCTCTTAAGGTGCTGGCGATTGTGTTGCCCAGGAAGCGAAAGGACTCCACTAAGTTAACAGGGGAGCCCCTCAGGACAATGGGACAAAGGTCAACCGGGCTTCTCCTAAAGTCCACTCTCATTTCAAGGTGGCATTGAGCTCCAAGTTGTTGAGACTGCACCAGGACACTAGCCGGTCGATGTAAATGAATACTTACATTGTCTGATTCTGAGTTTG
This sequence comes from Dallia pectoralis, assembly GCA_029465975.1. NCBI lineage: Eukaryota > Metazoa > Chordata > Actinopteri > Esociformes > Umbridae > Dallia > Dallia pectoralis. The sequence continues at coordinate 10,168,374 of CM055734.1, forward strand.
ATTTATCCTTGGTAGATGGGGTGGGTGGGGTTAACAGGTAATCTGTTTTGTTTACACCATTTAATTGATCTGCCATTTGCACAATGTTCTGTTGCAGCTCCATTGCTACCTTTTGCCTACACGCTGCTAACTCATTTACTTGATATGTCATTTGCACATACATCCTGTGGTACTGGTGTGCCCAGCGTATCTGCACATTTGCAATTGGCTACATTGTTCAACTGAATAACTGAAGATTTACTTGTTCGTGTCAATTGCACATCCTCACACTGTACTCCATATCTTTTTGCACTGCTCTAATGCACTTCTGGTTGGATGCAAACTGCATTTCCTTGTACTGTACTTGTACTGTTTCATGACAATAAAGTTGAATTTAATCTAAATGAACTAAAGAACAGATTTGGGGACTTGAGACAAGCCAAGCTTGGACTTATTCCTGGACTGGTCTTTCAGACCAGTCCAGGAATGAGAGCGTTGCTAAAGGCCAAGGGAGCATTTAATTGGATTCCTGTAACCAATTATTTCATGACGCCAAACTAGGATTCAGAAGGAAGTTGGTGTCGAGAAAATGATGGAACCAGACCAGAATTCTCTCCCAGGCGCCATGTCTTGTCTGCCTGCATTGGCGTCTGTTATGTCTGATCTTGGATCTGTCATTAAAGCATCTCGCATTTCCTCATTGTTGACCTCTCTTTTACACTACAAACCCCTTGTTTGCAAGTTGTTACCAATAATAACGTTTTAACTTAAAGACTCTACTAGAATCCTCTATGTAGAGAGTTACTGAAAAGCCTTGCATCTTTGGAGTGTTCCTCCTTGAGCATTAACATGTGCAACATAAATCATTGTAGAAGTTCAGTAGATATAAAACATTAATATATTGGCTTTTGTAGAACCTTCCTTTCTTCCAAGGGATCACCAAAAAATTATTGCTAAAAAAATGTAAGATAAAAAACAATGTGTTGAAGCATATTGTTCTGCAAAGGGTGTGGTAGTAAATTCATGTAATACTCTGTAGAACTTTATCTGGTTATTTGCAACTTTTTTATCATGGCATGAAAGTCAGAAATCTGCCAGGTTTTTATATACTGCCCTATACATCTGCCAGGGCATACTGTACATGTACAGTTGAAAAGAAAGTGTTCGATCCCCTGTTGATTTTGTACATTTGCACACTGACATAGCCATGGTCGTGTATAGCCTTGTGTTGGTCTACAACCTTGTCCCTGACATCCTTGGACAGCTCTTTTGTCTTGGCCATGGTGGAGAGTTTGGAATCTGATTGACTGATTGCTCGCTACTTATTTCACTGAGCAAAAAAACAAATAATTTTATAACTTCTTTAAAATGCGTTATTCAGGATTTTTTTGTTGTTATTCTGTCTCTCACTGTTCATAATAAACCTACCATTAAAGTTATACACTGATCATGTCTTTGTCAGTGGGCAAATGTACAAAATCAGCAGGGGATCAAATACTTTCTTCTTTCACTGAATTCATATTTAAGGACATTGATCAATCACCAAGCCCCCCCCGACCCCCCACCTCTTCTGGCTGCAAGCCCTCACTGTTTGCGCTGGCAAACATCCTATTAAAAAAATCATTAAACGGGAGGTAATTAAATGATAAACCCCTGGGTTTTCAAATCAAATTTAGCTTCGGAAATAGAGATAGAAACCCTTATACACAAAAATAATGTCTTGTTTAAACAAATACATTACATTTCCTGTCAATCTCAAGTCTGACAGCGCTCTCTCTCTCAAACGTCAATCAAGACGTTTTCTCACATTATCATTGGCATGGTCGCGAATAACTATGGCCAACACATGTTGAGAATCGTTTAGTAGAAGTGGGAATTACCATCGCTGACAAACATTCATGGACATCTCAAACGTGCATAGAGATTGAAATGATTCCAAGGCAGAAGCGGGTTAGGACCGTTTATTAATGGTATCACATTTATACTGCGCGTAGCAACATATGAAACAACATAAATATATCTGCCATAATCCAGGTCTAAATACAGTTACAGTCAGAAAAGATCCTTGAAAGCACATGTCACAGCATTGTACTGTTCACTGACATTTCCACAGGCACAGTCATAAGACATATTTTCAATTTTGTTGTCCGGATATTTCATGCTGTGGATGTATTATCGCGTAGACACAAAGCAGGAACAGTAGATGATTCCGTTCCGGTTCCACAAACACTGCAATTCCATGTGGCCATGGCATTGGCATCCCATTTCACTGATATACTGTTATACGAGGAGGAATTACAAACATGCTTTTCTTCATTTTACATTGTACATGGTGTTTCAAGGGATCGCGAAAGATTACAGACGACAGAATGTGGTAGAAAAATACACGTTCATTTCCATGATGTTGAAAAGGGGACAGACAATAGAGAAACACTGTAAGCCATGTCATTTTCTCCATGGTTACAGACAAAGATCTTTTGTCCAAAAACCTGTTGATTAATCCATATAGTTCAATGTATAAGAATATGCCACTGGAGACATTTTGTCTTTAGATGCAGATAGAGAACATTGATGTTAGGATCTTGACACATCACAGACTAACCTTGACATGATTACTTGTTCAATGACCTGCTAACTTTTTAAAATAAAGTTCTCATTTTATATCTGGATTACCATTCAATTCATGTTTTTTTGCAAAGTTAGTGATAATACTGAATACTGAACGTCAATATTATCTTCCCATCCCAGTGGAAGGCGATTTCAGTGCGGTATTAAAGAGAAGAGATGCTCAACCGTCAAAGAATAACGTTACAAAAGTGTGCAGGCTTTCACGCACGTTGATTTGTTCGTTCATCTTAAATCAGCACTTCTATTCCATTGATGTGATGTCGAGAATGAAAACCTCCAAATGAAATTGCTATTGGATCTGTTGACGAAACTTTGTAAAAGAATTGTATTTATTGCTTTTCTATACTTTTGAAACTAGGAAAAATACTTTTGATGCTTAGTTACATACTTTTTATGGTCTGCAGTATAGGCATGATAATATTGTATTGAGAAGTCAGTAGTCAGTAGTACCACAATCTGTCTAGTAGCTAAAAGGTGTTGTATTTGGATCAGAGTGATCATATCACATTATGAATAAATTCTTGAAATTCGATGAGATATTAACAAAACTAATTGTACAGACCCTGATGACCTTTGCATGTTGCTTTTCTTGATTGACAGAATGAAGACGAAGAGGATTGCATTGAGGACATAAATGATTAGCATGTTGCTGGGCTTAATACAGCAATCATGATCACCGGTTTGATAAATATACTTGAGACTGTAATTGATTGAGATTTGTTAGAGCATCAATCTCTTGCATGTTCGATAAAGATATGCTTTACGTGGAATTATGAACGTTTTGAAAGGAAAATATCTTCACAGCACTGTTGAAGCATTTCATTATATTCTGACACATTTTACATGAAAATGGACAACAGTTATGTCACAATCATTATCTGAAGATTCAAGAATCTTAAAAAAAAGCTCAGGAATGAACATTAAAAAAGTGAACATGAACGACTGGTGGTCCCCTTTCTTTGCTTTTGCACATAAATAAAGGGATCAAAATACTGAAAGTGTTATAATTTTACGCTTCATTCCTGCCCCCCCTTGGGAGGCCAATAGTAATGCGCTTAGCAAGAACAGATTTCATGGACGTGAGGGCCTGCTCCTTGTGGATAACACTATGCTGTACAGAACAGACCTGCTGACAGCATGTTCAATTCAACACATTCGGTTCATAGATAATCATCTAATCAGATAATTCAGCAGCAGCCGTAGTAGGTAACATTCAGGTTTTGTGTTCGAAACGTTTTTACATTGAGTACACATGCATGCCCTTTTTAGAATAGTCCATCTTCTAAAACTTAGCACGGATAACTTTGGTTGTGCCACTCGGACGTCGTACAATTCATTGTGTGATGTCTGTAACCTACAGAGTCACTTCCTGTCTGCTGCCTTGTCCGTTGATGACAGTTGGGGCGGTTTTCTTGATGGACGTCATCCGTATGGCTGTAGTGCTCTGCATGTGGCTGGCGTTACGCTCGTGGTGGGGCTTCCTCTTGCATTGTAGTGAGCTGTTGAAATGCCTGCGGAAACTCTCGCTTAGCATGTAGAGGGCAAACGGGTTGACACAGGAGCTGGAGAAACTCAGCACACGGGCTAGCAGGGTGAGGACGAGATGGGACAAGGACGCGTCGATCTGACGGTAGTTGAAGGAGCGATACATGTACAAGACATGATTGGGGAACCAGCAGAGAGCGAAGAGGCCCACAAAAACCAGGACAATTTTAGCCAGTCTTTTACGAGTCGCCATCTTGGAAAAATACAAAAAAGAGTGATAAACATTGTTTGAGCATACGTAAAGACCTGTACATTTTCTTGAATCAATACAGAATACTAAATACAGAATGTAACCAGGCTAAATGATAACTGTATTTTCAAAATGGAGTGTCAGAAAAGGTAATTGTCGTTTAGTATAACTAAAGTATGTACACAAGGTAACAACTGGCTCAAGCCAACAATCAAACTAGAAGGTTCAGTCTATTACGTCATTCCACTGACAAATAGTACAGATAGCAGCTTCTGGGTACTGCTGTTTTGCTATTAGAACCCATCAGTGAGATGAGCAGGAGATTCAGCTCTGAAACGCAAACCTGAGTGGGTTCTATAGCCCGGGTAATTGTCAATATTAACTCATTGGCAACCATTTGTCAAGTCAAGTGAACCTGACCTTCTCTGCCTAGAATTGGTGCAGGTACATTTAACAAAACCCCATAGAATCAATTTAATTGTCAGTCACTTTTTCTGATCAGCACTGTATATTCAATTTCAGTCCATAGCAAAGTGTAGTACCTCGTTTGACAGAGAAACGAGTCTACAGTAAAGGTCATTGATGTGGATGTCAAAAATCGAATAATTTCGCTAGCTATGTGGCAGTATAAATCTTACATTATTTACTTTACTTTTTTTATCTTTACTTTCACGGTGCTATTGTCAGAGCTCCCTCCGATGTCGTTCTACCGCCACCTGGGGGCAGGTTTCGGCATTCGTTCTCGCCTGCCTTCTAGCTGCCATTGATGACACTCCCCTATCACATTATGTCCAGTCTCGTCATCACTACACCTGGTGTCCATCTCCTCATTAGTGGAGTATTTAGGTCCCCTGTGTTTGGACTTGTCTTTGTGTGGAATTGTTTCATGTTACTCGTTGCTTATGTGAGCTGTGATGTGCTTCTGATGCATACACTTCCATTTGGAAGTCTTTATTGAGTATTCTGCGCTATGTCACGTTGTTTGTTGTTTTTCTTAGTTATTAGCACATGAGTTCTTTTCTGAAAGGCTGTAAGGAGTGGATTATTGAAGTTCCACTACAGTTGCTAGTTCCTGCGCCTGGCTCCATCCTTCCAATTTACATACTCACACAGCCACTGACAGCTGTATTTTTATCAATAAGTTGATGGTAAGGTATTCACTGTTGGGTTGGCTGCAGGCTCTCTGAAAGCCGTGTGGAGTGTACATTATAAATTATTCCTATTGTTAACTTTTGCACCTGACAAGTAGAGCCCTGTTTAGAGTCCTGTGTGCCAGAAGGGAAAAATGAATCCAACAATAGTTCTATATAAAATAGGCAAAAAGCGTTACTTTGGTGTAATATGGTTCTTAATGCCATCCAGACACATATTTACAGTCATAAATGTCATGTCGGAAATCATGTTCACTAGTATTTTTTTCTGTCTTCCTTGAAAAAGAAACATTGCCATGGAGCGTGTTTGGCAAATTTGTGTTTGGCTAATTTGTGTTTGGCTAATTTGTGTTTGGCTAATTTGTGTTTGGCTAATTTGTGTTTGGCTAATTTGTGTTTGGCTAATTTGTGTTTGGCTAATTTGTGTTTGGCTAATTTGTGTTTGGCTAATTTGTGTTTGACTAATTTGTGTTTGGCTAATTTGTGTTTGGCTAATTTGTGTTTGGCTAATTTGTGTTTGGCTAATTTGTGTTTGGCTAATTTGTGTTTGGCTAATTTGTGTTTGGCTAATTTGTGTTTGGCTAATTTGTGTTTGGCTAATTTGTGTTTGGCTAATTTGTGTTTGGCTAATTTGTGTTTGGCTAATTTGTGTTTGGCTAATTTGTGTTTGGCTAATTTGTGTTTGGCTAATTTGTGTTTGGCTAATTTGTGTTTGACTAATTTGTGTTTGACTAATTTGGCTGTTGGAGAGGCACACAACATAAATTCAAAAATTAAAAATGTTCTTTGCATTTGATTCAGCTGCTGATCAATAATTTTTTAACCACTCAAAAAGAGGAGCAGTTTGAATTTCTAATGTGTCATTACTATGCTTTCAACCACTAAACCTAAACATGAAGGGAAAAAAACGTTCCAATGGAAAACAATATTTTGTCTAAAAATACTTTCAATCACAACTGTAAGTCATTCTCTGCTAACCTGTTTAACCGAATATTTTATTACCATGCTTTTCGATAATCTGAAACATTTCTTCAAACACCTCTTTCTCAATTTGCAAACAAATATTCGGGTTGGTTTAGGTATACCAACTATATATTTGGTATACAGTATATAGTGACCTCCACTATTATTTAGTAATTTGGATGCTCTTTCAAATTAACAAAGGATTTAAGTTAAATTCATCTGTTAACAATATAAAAATGTATTTAAACTAAACGTTGTGCAATAACTTAGATGCGCTCACACCACCAACTACAAATTAAAACGGAAACTAGTATACAGAAAGAATCAGTAAACCAGATACCTTAAAGCCAGACCCATATATGCCAGAGCCCTAAACCAGAGCCCTAAATACCAGAGCCTTGAACCAGAGCCCTAAACCAGTGCCCTATACCAGAGCCCTAAACCAGTGCCCTATACCAGAGCCCTAAACCAGTGCCCTATACCAGAGCCCTAAACCAGTGCCCTATATCAGAGCCCTAAACCAGAGCCCTAGACCAGAGCCCTAAACCAGTGCCCTATACCAGAGCCTTAAACCAGTGCCCAATACCAGAGCCCTAAACCAGTGCCCTATACCAGAGCCCTAAACCAGAGCCCTATACCAGAGCCCTAAACCAGTGCCCTATACCAGAGCCCTAAACCAGTGCCCTATACCAGAGCCCTAAACCAGAGCCCTAGACCAGTGCCCTATACCAGAGCCCTAAACCAGTGCCCTATACCAGAGCCCTAAACCTGATCCCTAAACCAGAGCCATAAATACCAGAGCCCTAAACCAGATCCCTAAACCAGACCCCTAAATACCAGAGCCCTAAACCGAAGTCCTAAATGCCAGAGCCCCAAACCAAAGACCTGATTTCCGGAGCCCTGAAGCAAGTACCTAGAAAATTGGATATGCTATGTTGAAAAGCAACTTTCCCAGTCTAACTTGGTAAAACAGTAACAATTCAAAATATTTATAAGGTAGCATTCTATATGTGTATTTAGTCTTCACTTGAATTCATGAACTTTGATGAATAAAATCTGCTTTTCAATAAAATCTGCCTCAGCCTTTAAGTGTTTACTGAAGACGCATTCATGATTACGTGTAATGTGAGCCCGCGGTGTGAAGGTGAATAGCAAGGCAATGGATTAATAAACCATCCTGGCTGTCTTACCCTGACAGGCTCCCGTCCTTCCATTAGTATATTCACTCTCCAGTGCTATTACAGAGGCTGAGTCACTCAAATTTTTATCTTCCCCTTTGACATCCCTCCGTCTCCTGGGAAGTCTGTGGGTAGTTATCGGACCGGTCTTGGTGTATTTTGCAGTTGGTTGATGTCCCTTTGGTGGTGTGATGCTTGACTAAGTGGGTACTGTTTCCTGCCATGGTGGCCCTGTTCGTGGTTGTCTTTGGATAGGGCCACTGTGGCGGGGGACAGGTGTCAGTCAGAATTATACACTGTGGTACCCTTCTGGACCTAAGGAATACTTCTTCTGGTGACCTGACTCGTTGGACAATGCTTCAGGAAGACCTGGTTTGATGACCTTTTGCTGCCGTTTTCAAAGGTCCAGCAGGTTGTGTTTCAGTTCTGCCTGTTAAGCTTCTGCCTGTTAAGTGTTGCTTTTACTGACCACAGTCCACCTGGACAGATCTGGAATAGCAAACCCTGCTGGGTGTGCGGCTGCAGAGGCGTAGATCAGTCAGAGTGGTCGTTATTACCCCTCTACATCGTTGAAAGCTAGACCTTGGACCAGTGGAAGTAGTTCACCAGGTCCGATGAGTTGTGTTTTCTTTTACATCATGTACATCTGTCCCGTTTTCCTGGGGAGGTTAAGGCACCATGACGCAGTGTGGAAAGACGTCAAGCCGTGTGATGATCTGGGCAATGTTCTGTGGGGAAACCCTGGGTCTGGGTCGATTTGACTAGTGCCACGTGCCTATAAAACGTTGCCCAGGTTCACCCCATCATGGCAATGGTACTCCCTGATGGCAGTGGCCTCTTTCAGCAGGATAATATGCAATGCTACACAGCGTGAGGAACATGATGAAGAGATCAAGGTGTCGCCATGGCCTGCAAACACCCCAGATCTCAATCCAAATTAGCATCTCTGGGAAGTTCTGGACCAACAAGACCGATCCACGGCGACTCCACCTCGCAACTTACAGGACTTGCAGGGATCTGCTGCTAATGTCGTGGTGACAGATAACGCCACGCAGAGGATTAATTGCGTATTAGCGTGTGTACCTGTACAGATCATACCATTTATCATTGACGTCATTCCTCCGATTTTTTTATTACCCCCGTAGACAGAAAAGAGCATACTGTCATGTGATTCCTCCTGACATGACCCTCTATGGGCCCTTTAAATCTGCATTTGACGAATGACAATTACTTCATTAAAAGATGGCTCTGTCAGTTATTCCTTTAACACACATTTCCAGCTGGGCGTCAAAAATATACACAGTCCTGCGTGATGAGAAAACATGTTTTCTTTTTCAACATGTGTTTTTCTCGCTTAACATGCACCAAACGATGACATGTTGGCCCCGCATTTTGTGATCCAGAGTAACTACACTAACACATGCATAATGATAACCAGCTTAAATAACAACTTGAACAACTTGTCACCTTGTGACTGTAAGACTTATTATGAGATAATAGAATTCAAATCAATCCATCAAGGTACGTGACGTTCTTAATTAGTATGTCTTTCAGCCATCCCATCAACCCCTATTGCAACAGCCAAACCTCATTCAGAACCTGTTTTGAAAGCCTACCAGATGTTGTTGCTGCTACCTACCTGTCTCTTAGTGTGCTCACTGATCTCCCCAGGCATGTCATGGGCACTCTTGACTAGTGTCCTGGCGATGTGGTAATAGTACACAGAGATTACACCCAAGGGAATCAGGAAGTACACCAGAAATATCAGGACAGAGTGAATCTTGGGATGCGTCTCGTTGGAAAGTGGATAGGGCACGCAGGCGGTGAATGTCACATTCTTGTCCTGGATGTGGACGACCTGGGAGAAGATGGCTTCAGGCACAGCAAGCAGAACAGAGATCACCCAGATGGACACAGCTTTAAGACACGTCCAGAACACAGCACTGGATATCTGGATGTCCATGGGATTCACTATGGCTTTGTACCTAAAAACGCAAAACCAGAACAGAAATATCAGTTCGCCTGTGTTTTGTTGTTTGAGACTAGATCAAGATCATGCTAGACTACGCTGTATACACTGTAATTATGGATTGTTTTAGGGCTATGGTTATATACTTTCCATAACTTTTTCAGGCTGAGTAAAATATTATTCTAGATCAAAGTTTAGGTTACTGGAAAGCCATTGCTGACATCTTCGGATTTGTAATACAATTTGATTAAATGAAGTGTATTTTCTATGCAAATTGACTTATATGGCCATCTGTCCTCATCGTTGTAATCTCCTAGTGTAAATCAATTACGTAAAATCAATCTAATTTACTTTTTTCCTGTTTTCCAAAGTCTCGGCTTTGTGAGTTGATTGGTACCGGTTAGATGGGTCAGATTCCCAATTCAGTATCATCCAAACTTATGAGTTCTTCCTAGAAGTCATTACTAGAAGTCCCTAATTATTATTCAAATTGGATTTCTTGGATTGTGCGCTTATACTAAAGGGCACTTTGAAAGCCAGTGTACAATATGACATGTGCATTCAGTATCAATGGGACAGAAACGCTGAACTCATTTTCAGGTTAGTCTTTTTTCGCATGTTCTGTGTAAATCAACCCTTGGTGCTATGTGAAGAGCATAATCAAATTCTTCTGTCATAAAATGAGGAAGAAGATATGAAATTAGGGTCCAAACAACAATATATACTTCATGGGATATGATATGCGGTTTCTACTTATTGTACACAGGCTTAAACATTTTTTCATAGGATATTTGCATTTCTGGTCTGTAGATGAATTTCAATTGGCATCTGTGTGTCAGTAAGCATTGAAAATGACAGTACATCAAACCAAAGAAAGCTGTGCTGTATTCACATCACAGTAACAACATGCCATTCGAGCTAATAAAGAAACATTGTTTATATCTACAAATGACATGTATTCATTTAATTCTCCCCCCCGACCAGAATGATTATATGGACAAGGAAAATAGTAGAGAAAAGATCTGTACACATGAAACTCACCACAGGCTTATGTAACAGCCCTGAGGCAGCCCTGAGGAAAAATACTAGTATTTCTTATTGAAGGAGGATGAACTTAACATTTCATTCATTGAAGAAAATGCCTAGCTCTTTGGTCACACGCCCAGTGGGTTATTATTTCAGACCTTTTTGCTAATATACTATAAAAGTAGAAAATATATCTTATTGATGTTCTGATCTGAGGTAGCCAAGGAATTCTTATAGCACACGTGAACTTTTAGCAGAGGAATGATGCCTAATACAAAAACACACACTTTGTGTGGGGGAATAAAACTTCAGAAGGTCTGTGCCTCCGACCATCAGACGTCTTGGTGAGGGTGTCTAGGAACAGGGAATACATCTGAACACATCTCAAGTGGGCCTGATAATGCTTTATAGAGTACAATATACTTTTATTTTGGGGATTGGCAATATAACATTTGTCAAATAATATAAAATAATGGATATTTCGAAAATATTTCGAATACACTGTCACAAATATATGAAGTAGGTCTGTTTTTGGCCACCAGAAGAATTGAATACCATTATTTTCCAATCTCAGCAGTAATGTGTGGACTAAAGAGAAATAACCCTTTTTACAGTATCTCTGTCCTGCATCAAAGAACAGGCAGCTGTACTTTACACTATCCAACAGATTTTCAATATTTCTGGACCTACACTTGGTTGGTGAATTAAAGTATCTAAAATATTTGTCAGTCACATTTGCTCAGCATTTAATAAAAAAATGTGAGTTGTTAATAAACACAATAATGACACATACTAATCAATACTAATTAAATGTTTTACCCTTCGAAACAGCATGCGATATGACATGTACAGTCAAACATATGGAGCATAACGACAACATTTGCAGCAGGAATACTATACCAATCTAGACATCATTTTTACCTGTCAGCGCTTAGAGCCGTGAGAGTGAACACGGAGACCCCGACTGAACTGAGTTGAATGACGGGTATGAGTTTACACGCCACCACACCGAAGACCCACTCCTCACAGAGGTATCTGAACGCGTCCACTGGAACACAAGTGACCAAGAGCACCAGATCCCCAGCAGCCAAACTGGATATGAATATGTTGGGCACGCTCCTCATGGCACTGTTGGTTATGAAAATCTTAACCAAAGTGATGTTTCCCAACAGCCCGATCGTAATGATCACAATATACAAAGTCGGTATGACATATCGTATGATGAATTCAATAGGTTCCCTTCCATCAGGTGTCCAGTCGCCGGTAAAGTTGTAAAAGACAGCATGTCCACCAAAAGTCAAGTTATCTAAAGCGTCTTCCATTGCCACTTAATGATTTTTAGTGTCACTTTCTCGAATTGAACAGGAGGTTGACCGTGTGCCCATGCAGGTCTGAAGCCTGTGAGCTGTCCCTCCAAGAAAGTGCTGAAATGTCTCCGAGGTCTGAAACTGAAGACAGAGACATAGGCAAAAGAAGGAGGTACATCCTCAACCCTCCGCGCAGTATACGATGATGGAAAATACCAGGGTTTGAGTTTGATGTCTAATATTGTGAAACCCCCATGCTACTGTGTTTATATTTAACTATAATGTAATGCAAAATGAACTATACTAAATGTGTGCTATACAGTTATTTTTATATGCAACACTTATTACCGAATGCAATGCACTGAGCAAGATGTGCATGCTCGGAAAGACGCGTTGAAATAGAATTGCATTTCTAAGAAAGAAATATTTTATAAGTTAAATGTTTTTTTACTGACCCCCGTTCTGCGAAATGAGTGGGATTTAGATTTTCTGTCATACTCAGGTATCATGCTCGCAAACTGCATACCAGAGAAGATTTCGAAAACTGAATAAAACATGCAGATTTCTATAGTTAATGTTCTATTGCAAGAGGCAGAATATTGCGGTATCCAACGCATTAACGCAACTGCTGAAGCGATATTTACCAGATCGCGATGTATTATTTGTGTCATGTTATTGGTCATGTTCCTTTTCTATGCGGTCTGAACGCATGTCATGATGGCTGAGAAGGTATTTTGTGTCTTTACCATCATGTTATTCAGGACCGTCAGTAGGTCGCGTCATTTTCGCTGTCATTGACATACGCACGCACGCCATCATTTGGTCTAAAGTAGTTAGACTGCACAGTGCATCCTTGAAGGTGCATTTTACCTCTGTTCATACCAATTCAGGTGTCAGATATTTTAGTTTTAAGCCATTGCTCACTGTAGTCGTATAGTTTCGTGTGTTATGAAAGTTCGAACGTTTGCTACTATAGTTAATTTGTATAGAATAACTTGAATAGAACTACATCACAATATTTTTGAATTCACACCATTTCTATTTGATTTAGCTAAAGGAAAACATTATATTGTCCAAAAGTGTTGGGCCACTAAATGTTAAGACATTGATCATAGCAGTGACAATGTAATTGTTAAAAAAGTAAACAAAACAAAACACACAAAAACAACTACTGAAATCAAAAGTAAAATACATTGTAATTTTCCAGAAACATTCTTTGGACTTGGCTGCAGTTTGTTTTTATTTCCCATCCAAGTGATCCAATGTTTTAAACAAATCTTTGGGGGGGGATTAATTTCCGTAAATGTTATAGTGTTAATGCAAGTTAATTACATTCAAAAAATATAAATATACACTGAGCCAAAATGGAAAACAAAACAGCGTTATTCTGTGGTATCTGGCACCAAGACATTTGCAGCATGCAGATCCTTCATGTCCTGCAAGTTGCTAGGTGGAGCTGTCAAGGATCGGACTTGTTTGTCCAGCACTTCACACAGATGTTGAATCAGACAGAGATCTCGGGATTTTGGAGGCCAGGGCAAAAGGTTAAGTGGGTTCCTCGAACCCTTCCTGAACCATATTTGCTTTGTGGCAGGGCACGTTATGCCAAAGCCATCAGGGAATATGGTTTCGATGTAAAGGTGTACATGGTCTGCAACAATGCTGAAGTAGATGGTACGTGTCAATGGAACATCCACATGAACGGCAGGACCCAGCAGAACATTGTCCCCGTCGGCTTGTTTCTTCCCGTAGTGCATCCTGGCGCCGTGTGTTCTCCAGGTAAGTGACGCTCACGCACCTGGCCATCTATGTATTGAAGAAGATGTGATTAATCAGACCAGGCCACCTTCTTCCACACATGTCCATTGTGGGCACCTTCGACAGTGGACATGGGTCAACATGGGCACCCTGAGTGATCTGCGGCTTCTCAGCCGTAATATGCAGCCCTACTCAGCCCTAATACACAGACATACTCAGCCCTAATACACAGCCCTACTCGGCCCTAATACACAGCCATAATACGCAGCCCTAGCCAAACTCAGCCTTTAATACGCAGCCCTACTCAGCACTGATACGCAGCCCTAATTCACAGCCCTAATATGCAGCCAAACTCAGCCTTTAATACGCAGCCCTACTCAGCACTGATACGCAGCCCTAATTCACAGCCCTAATACGCAGCCCAACTCAGCCTTTAATACGCAGCCCTACTCAGCACTGATACGCAGCCCTAATACACAGCCCTAATATGCAGCCAAACTTTAATACGCAGCCCTACTTTCACAGCCCTAATACGCAGCCCTACTCAGCACTGATACGCAGCCCTAATTCACAGCCCTAATACGCAGCCCAACTCAGCCTTTAATACGCAGCCATACTCAGCACTGATACGCAGCCCTAATACACAGCCCTAATACGCAGCCCTAATAACGCAGCCCTACTCAGCCCTAATACGCAGCAATGAGCCTTCGACCACCCATGACTCTGTCTTCTTGTTTTTCCTTCTTTGGATGACATTTGATGGGTACTGACCACTTCATACCGGGAAGACCACACAAAAGCTGCAGTTCTGCAGATGCTTTGACCCAGCCATCACAATTTGGCCCTTGTCAAATTTAGATCCTAAAGCCTGCCCATTTTCCCTGGTTTTAACGCATCAACTTTGATGACAAATTGTTCATGTGTGCCAAAAATAGTTTAACCGATTCTAATCTAATTTATCACACCCACTTCTAACGAGATTATCATTGTTATTTACTTCACCTGTCAGTGGTCCAAAAGTTATGGCTGAACGGTGTGTATATATATATATATAGCCTTATGTCTCTGTCAGTGGGCAAACGTACAAAATTAGCAGGGGATCAAATTATTCTTCACTGTATATATATATAATATATATATAGTGTATATATATATACAGTGAAGGAATAAATAATTTGATCCCCTGCTAATTTTGTACGTTTGCCCACTGACAGAGACATAATCAGGCTATAATTGAACATTAGGTGAGAGACAGAAGAAAAAAAATCCAGAATAACGTCAGCCTTGAAACCTGAATGACTTGGAGGGACAACATCCTTCCTAAGATGTGTACAAACCTGGTGGCCAACTACAAGAAACAAGGGTTTGCCACCGAGTTAGTAAGTCGTGTTTTGCAAAGAGAAAAATGCAAATGTATTTCTAACCTCTTTGAAATGCTTTTTATTCTGGATTTTTTGTTGTTATTCTGTCTCCCACTGTTCAAATGAACCATTAAAATTATAGACTGATGAATTTGTCAGTGGGTAAGATACAAAATCAGCAGGAAGTCAAATTATTTCTTCCTTCACTGTAATTCACTGTAAGATAATGTATACATTATATATGAAATGTATTATGTATTTAGAGCTGACTGTTGCGTACAACCACAGCTGGACGCTTTTGGGTCGTGTGGACACGTGCCCTGTGACTGGATGTTTTTGACGGATAGTATTTATCATTATTTAGGTAATTTCAGCCTCCGTCTGCTATGCTCTCTATTGACTGCTTCTAATGCTCGATCTCCCCGATGCTTTATTGCTTATTTGTTTGTTGCTCGATCTTTGACACAAGACCGCGTTATAAGTCAAAGAAACGCATCCATCATGGTGCTCTTCTATACTTTTCCATCAGGAGTTTGGGACCCAATAAGCTCTGATTGAGAGGGGGAATGAACAGCACTCCGCCCGGATTACGGTTGGTGTGTGGACTTTATTTTATTAACTGATATGTTGATTTTGTACTTTTGTATGGTTCTGTTTTTGCTTTGGCTCGCAGTAGCTTGAACAATTTGAGGAATTGTCTTCCATCTCTGCCGATAGCCTAAAGCGCAGTGTGAAGTGCGACATTGCGACTAGGATACATACATTTTGACTACGAAAAGTTATGTGCACAATTGTTTTGTGTGTGCCTTGATTGAAAGGATGTATTACACTGTAAAAGTATCCTAGGCTTTTTCTGCGCAAATGGTCAATTGAGCTTATTTTCTCAAATGCTTTTGTAATATACATACATACATACTTCTATAGGCTACATATATAATTTCGAATTATTCGTGAGGTGAAAATGGACATGCCAAGTCTTTAGATGGAGCACTGACACTATAACTTTCAAACACATTGTCATCTCACATTATTTAGTTGGAAGCTATGTGCGCTGAAGTGCCACTATTGCAGCCTATTTTGTTTTCTGTGCTCCATTGTGTTTTACATGAGTTGTCTTTTCGCTGACTTAGTTCAATGGGGATTATGTGCCGACCACATGCCCCGTGTGCCTTTGTTTTTCCATTCTGTTGTTTTTTTTCTACTGAGTGAGTAAATTGATAAAGGCACCACGGATAAAAGACAAATGTGCACTGACAAGGACTTTCACACGCGAAAGGTCATTAGGAGGGTCAGAATTATAGCTGGCTTTGCCTGATGCCAGCAGATTGGCAATGAGGGCCACCGGTTACAATATAATGGAACTGGGAGAATAGCAGCCAAGTCATGTCTTTAAACTACATTAAGAACTTTTACGAAGGATGTGTAAGTATGGTGATACCAAGAATATATAGAATATTGGACGATGGTCGTGGTCACTTTGAGCCCAGTGAGTTCTCTGAATTACTTATCTTTATTTTACTGTAGCATAAAGAGTGTATATAATCATTTATTTGTTCAGAATTAAAACTACTTCAAATAATTATGTGGAATCATGGCATCTATATCCTATTTTCTTCATTCATTACATATATACCTTCATCAAGTTGTTTCATTTCAATCTCATAATTGGTTCCGCTGCTTTAGTTGATGGAGATGTGTGTGCAAAATGTGTAACCTGTTCTGAGATTTTTGAAGTTTTTTCTTCATTAATAAACTCTTTTTTATTCCCTTTTCTGTGTTTGTGTTTTAGCTCAGGCCGCCAACGGTGATTGGCCAATTCCACACTCTTTTTTTTGGCTCTGTTCGGATGTTTTTTCTGGGCGTCCTGGGCTTTGCAGTGTATGGTAATGAAGCTCTGCATTTCAGCTGCGATCCAGACAGGAGGGAATTAAACCTCTACTGTTACAACCAATTTAGGCCGATAACACCTCAGGTAAGACAGCATTCGGCATTAAACAAGCACACATTAGAATGTCCATCTTGTCCAGTTCGATAAATGTTTTTTTTCACATATTACCAATGGAAAGTCACCAACATGAGAATGAGAAACAGCCACTACCATCATCATGGGACTTTGTGTCAGTTATTGTTTCAAATACAACTTACTTACTTACCTGGTGGTTCACAGGCCAAATTTTTACCACCAAGATACTTTTTTTTTAATTAAACATTAAAGGCTTTTAATTGGTTGCAGATTTCCGTAGTCGATAAATAAATAATGCATGTGAAAAAATATCTATTCCAAATGTGAACAACTAATACCAAACAGAACGTTAGCTTTTCAGATTTTTTTAAATAATTACTTTTACATACCTACATATAGATACATTAATAGCAATACATTTATGACAGATTTTCATCATAAAAATGCTGATATGTGCAATATGTTGAATTTTTATATACACATTTTCACCTAACAATTTGAAATGTTCACATTTGGTCTTAAGTGAGACAACCTGATTAGATTTGTGTTAGATGTATTTATTTGGAGATAAAACCCGGTAGTTCTTTTTCCAGTCATATGGTATAAGTCAAAGTGAATAACACAGCCATTAACAGAAGAGCTTACATGAGTGCTGTTATTCAATGTGGACATGTGAATAGGCTGTTTTTGCAACTTAACCAGAACATTCTTCTGTTTGCAGGTGTTCTGGGCATTGCAACTGGTAACGGTCTTAGTCCCTGGAGCAGTATTCCATCTTTATGCTGCGTGCAAAAACATTGATCAGGAGGAAATCCTTCAAAGACCTATATACACCGTCTTTTACATAATCTCTGTCCTGCTCAGAATTATTCTGGAAGTCATTGCGTTTTGGCTACAGAGCCATCTCTTTGGTTTCCAGGTTCATCCGCTCTACATGTGTGATGCACGTGCCCTAGAAAAGATGTCCAACGTCACCAAATGCATGGTGCCGGAACACTTTGAAAAGACCATCTTTCTGAGCGCAATGTACACGTTCACTGTGATCACAGTGCTGCTGTGTGTTGCCGAGATATTTGAGATACTTTGTAGGAGATTGGGATACCTAACCAATCAATGACCTGTATGTAAACCGCTGTAGGGTTCATAGGTCAATAGCTAATGTCTGTTTTTGTCTTATTCAGGTCTGTCATGAAAACAAGGGGGGCCGTAAACTACATACCTCCGTCTTTTCTCTGTTGGAGACATATTAATGTTGTCCCATTACTGGAATTTGGAACTTAATACAGGGTTAGCATCACAATACTCACAATACTCCATTTCCACTGATGCCCTTAGCTTAGACGTTTCCGTACACAGATACAAGTAATATAGCGTAGTCGTAATCTTCTACAAGCCTATAGATAGAAAATATCACAATAATGTTGTCTGGCTGTCCAGTTCTGCCTATGGTCAATGTAATGTCATCATGGTTCATCGTTAACATTCATCATCGTTTTGTGATTCATCGTTACTCATCAACAAAAAGATGGGCCTTTATGCTACCAGTTGTATCATATTGCTTGTAAGTGTCATGGTCACAGTGTCATGGTCGGCAGACCAATTGTTTTCAGTTCCCGTTTGAAGGATGTAGTATAATGCTTTTGATTAATCCCTGCATTGTGTCCGTACTGAAAATGATTACCTCTTTCGTTATTATTAAGTATAATTAAGTTATTATCAGGCATCCATCCAACTTTTCATGTTACTTTCAGCTAAGTGTATAATCTCAGGTACAATAAGGCATATTTGCTTTCTGGTATTTGTGACAGGTGGATGGTTTTAAAGTTTGCCTCTTATATTTTGTACAATATGCTGAGGTAACTGTTAAAAGACAGCAATTTATTTGGTTCTCAGTAAATCAAGAGTATTTTGGAAAAATGTGATCCATTAGTTATCAAGCTAATTCGGATATACACTTCCTGCTGATTATATGTTTCAAAGAGATATTAACTTGATTTGAGCTATTATCAGGTTGATCTTTACAAATCAGAAACAGTATACTTTGAAACTGTGAATAATAACCAATCTAGCATGTAGCATATCACTCCTGCATCATGAAATACCCAACAAGGACATATATTCTTATTTGTATATGTACATGTTTTTTTTACTAATGTTTAGTTGTTTTGTTTATGTGTTAATGGTAAATTGATATTACTTTAATTTTCCTTCTTTGTCGTAGCATTCGGATGTGCAGTTTATAAAATACATACTACTTCTCAGTTTTGCTTAATAAAAAAGGGGCACATTTTACGACCAACTTTTATTGAAAGATAATCAATATTTTTGCAGTATGTCGTTTCTCACAAATCTTAGCTTAGTGTTATATTATAAACCATGTTCTCATGTCCAAATATATTAGTGAGTGACTAATTGAGCATGATTATTAGAAGTGGAACGTTTTTGTACTCACAGACATTTGTATTGTTAATGCCATTCTACAATCTGGTTAATGGCCTGCGTTCCCACCTATACATGCCCTGTGTGCATTATGACAATATGCAATTTAATCATTGCTGTGGTTGAAAGCCCCTATTAGGTTCAAGATAACTGTATACCACAATAATTTGGGCTAATAATCAAACGATTACATCAACATGTTATGTTGGCTACTCAACACAGAATGCAGTTCTGTACTGCACACCAGAGAACAGTTCGACTGTATCCTTTTTACTTTTTGCGTAGAGATTCCTCCTATCCTGCAGGTGGCGCTACACTCAGTGGACAGGGAAGCGGAAGAATGC
The DNA here is from genome assembly GCA_029465975.1 of Dallia pectoralis. Classification (NCBI taxonomy): domain Eukaryota; kingdom Metazoa; phylum Chordata; class Actinopteri; order Esociformes; family Umbridae; genus Dallia; species Dallia pectoralis. The sequence goes on from CM055734.1 coordinate 10,188,175, forward strand.
TGTGTGAGAACTGAGAACTTTTTGAGGGCAAGCTAATTGATATTAAGTCTGTAATATTATTTTGTTCACGATGGCTCTCCCACCGCAACTGAAATCAATTCAACACCACCTTAAAACCGCACAGGAACATGAGAAGAGGGATCCTGTCGTTGCTTACTACTGTGAGTTTTTAGCATTATATCATTGCTAGGTTCGCCCGGTTGCTTTAGACTGTAGCTTCATTATTGCCTATGTTCGTGTGTTAGCTAGATCAATTGGGGGCATAAGAACAGTCAATTAAAATGCTTAACTATGGCTAGCTAACGTAACAATAACTAGCAAAACCACCTAATTTGCTAGTTATTGTTGATTGAATAGGTGCGTTATTTACCGCGTAATGTTAACTTGAATATATGTAGCTATGAGTCAGCTATGCTAATGTTGCTAGTCTAACTAACGCCAGTCGTAACAACAATAACAATGCCGAACTAGCTACATATTTTTGGTTGCAAAACGTTACAAATATATTGTACTGGACAAGCAATGGTTTTGTTGTTGTTGTGCCTTTAACAAAGGCGAGACAATGTCGTGTTTCTTTCACAAATGCCAGGTTGGTTCTTCGTTCGATTGCGCAACAGAACTCACCGTAAATATTACACCCAGTTTCAGGTGTATCTTACAGTTTTAGGTATATTACAGTTTCAGGTGTACCTTGCAGTTTCAGGTGTACCTTGCAGTTTCAGGTGTACCTTGCAGTTTCAGGTGTATCTTGCAGTTTCAGGTGTATCTTGCAGTTTCAGGTGTATCTTGCAGTTTCAGGTATACCTTGCAGTTTCAGGTATACCTTGCAGTTTCAGGTATACCTTGCAGTTTCAGGTATATCTTACAGTTTCAGGTATACCTTACAGTTTTAGCTGTACCTTATAGTTTCAGTTATATTACAGTTCCAGGTGTACCTTACAGTTTCAGGTGTACCTTACAGTTCCAGGTGTACCTTACAGTTTCAGGTGTACCTTACAGTTTCAGGTGTACCTTACAGTTTCAGGTGTACCTTACAGTTTCAGGTGAACCTTACAGTTTCAGGTGAACCTTACAGTTTCAGGTGAACCTTACAGTTTCAGGTGAACCTTACAGTTTCAGGTGAACCTTACAGTTTCAGGTGAACCTTACAGTTTCAGGTATACCTTACAGTTTCAGGTGTACCTTACAGTTTCAGGTGTACCTTACAGTTTCAGGTGTACCTTACAGTTTCAGGTGTACCTTACAGTTTCAGGTGTACCTTACAGTTTCAGGTGTACCTTACAGTTTCAGGTGTACCTTACAGTTTCAGGTGTACCTTACAGTTTCAGGTGTACCTTACAGTTTCAGGTGTACCTTACAGTTTCAGGTGTACCTTACAGTTTCAGGTGTACCTAACAGTTTCAGTTGTACCTTACAGTTTCAGTTGTACCTTACAGTTTCAGTTGTACCTTACAGTTTCAGGTGTACCTTACAGTTTCAGGTATATTACAGTTTTAGCTGCAGCTTATAGTTTCAGTTATATTACAGTTTCAGGTGAACCTTACAGTTTCAGTTGTACCTTACAGTTTCAGGTGTACCTAACAGTTTCAGTTGTACCTTACAGTTTCAGTTGTACCTTACAGTTTTAGTTGTACCTTACAGTTTCAGGTGTACCTTACAGTTTCAGGTGTACCTTACAGTTTCAGGTGTACCTTACAGTTTTAGCTGCAGCTTATAGTTTCAGTTATATTACAGTTTCAGGTGAACCTTACAGTTTCAGGTGAACCTTACAGTTTCAGGTGTACCTTACAGTTTCAGGTGTACCTTACAGTTTCAGGTGTACCTTACAGTTTCAGGTGTACCTTACAGTTTCAGGTGTACCTTACAGTTTCAGGTATACCTTGCTAATCAGTTTCCATTTTAACTTTTTGGCTGATCACTCCTGATGTGCGGATTGAACATAACCTTGTTATATGATATCGTTTCACTATTCGTTTTTCCCATAAGTGACGTTTTAAATATTTAAAATAAGTCCTGTTTTTTTGTTGTTTTTTTGGTACTGTGTAAATTCCGTATTTGCATATTTACCTCACTTAACTGAACACCAACAATCTTTGCTTATATTCAGCCAACATTGATGTCACAATAGTTTCATAGATATTTACAGTCATTGATACCTAGGTAACATTTCTGTACATTAAAATAACATCAAATTGTTCAGATATACAGTTTAGACTGTGTTAATGTTGTAAATAGCTGCAAAGTCTCGTTTTTAATGAAATATCTACATGGCTGTACAAAGGCCATTTATAATTATGTTATCTAGCTTTTATTTGAATTGACCAAAAATTTACTGGAGAGATTCAGATGAAAGTTTTGTTTCAGGCCATGACTGGAAATGAAAACAGCAGAAATATACTGACCAGCACACTAGATTGGGTTAATAGCACATCTTTATTGATATATTTAAGTTTTTCAATTAAATACTATGCACATGTTCAATCAGTTAATAACAATTTGCCTAATTACTCCTATTGACATCATTTTCTGCACTATTGTTTGCTACATGATTCTGTCTGATTCAGATGTTACAATTGTTGTCATTAATTTAATGGCATTTTAGTTATGTAACAATGTCTGTTAAGTCACACCGTTTAGACATTTGAGGCTTTTTTTTTTGCATTTGCCATTATGTACAAACAATGTCATGTCAACTACCCAGATGTTGAACAATGCCTGCATTTGGCTGAATGGGATGTGCAGAACATGCCGTTTTTTTCAATGCAAGCCTGTGCCTTTTATTTTAAGTGGAATGGCACGAGTTGTGTTGGTATAGAATTCAGAGAAAGTCGGTAAAGAAAATGGTGGCTTTTGGATGAACCATGTTTTTTTATGCACCCATTATTCAGGTCCCATTGATCTGCATAGAAAGAATGGTATGACTGGGTATGGTCGGTTTTTGGGTTTTAAATAAAGTGTGCCGTTTCCAATTTTCTATGAGTTCTTTAGACTGTCTGTGTCTAGGCATTTGGATTGAAGCAAAGATGGTTGAAGGTCTTTTGCACTTAAAGTTTCTTGTTGCATGGCCCATGCATAACAGAAGACCAGTAATTGAACATGCCACTGGAGGTCAGCATCGACATGTCTTCATTCGCCCTCAACAAATCATTTTTCCTTTAACATATACATGGTCATGTATTGCAATGGGGCAAATACTGTTAAGCAGGTAAAAGGTCTGGAGTTGATTCCAGGTATGTCATTCACATTTTAAAGCTGTTGCTGTGAACCCACAACATCCGCTCAAAAGAGTTCTCAATGGATATAAAACAGGCCATGCGTGAGCACACAAAAAATAAATCAGAGAGATGGGACAGGGACATTAGGAGTGCCCAAAAGTGCACACTGAACATTCCGGCCATGTCTACAATAGAACAAGCTGCAAAGCTTTATATGACATCAATTTCCAGACAAAATAATTTACCTTTTAAGGAGGTCTAGCAAGGCAGAAATGTCACAAATCTAATTCAAATGTGAAATAGGTTATATTTTGACAGTACTTTCTTTAAATGGCCCTTCTATTATGCTAATGCTTTGTGTGGAATCTCATAAATGTTCAAGCTAGCAGGATATACCATGTGAAATAATTTCTCTCTTCAACAGCACACAGCAAATCTAGCCCACGAGAGGCTTTTATTTAAATCAGAACATTGTATCCACTTGCCAGGTTATAAAAAGAGACCAACTTGAAGTTTGAAAGTAAAAATTTCTGAATGGTAGGTTTAGGTTAGAAAGGGATGGGGGGATTTTTGCTTGACTGTAGCAGCCATGGGCATGTCGGCCTGTCACCTAGCTTCTAGCGTAGGCACCTTCATTTTGGCACTTTGCTGCAATATAAACCGATGGAAAATAGAAAAGAGTCATTTTGCATTTTATTCCTTTTGCTTCCTGGGCTTCATTCAGCCTTCAGACTGAACTGCAGCTACATAATAACATCCTTGTAGTGAAACGAATGGAGTGCGCAGGCGAGCATTCCGGAATTCACAATTCTGTTCTCACCATGGTTGGGGTCAATTCCAGTCAAATCAAAAGTTAAGTAATTCATATTGACATTTGTCTGTGTTTAAAAGCATTTCCCACCGAGTGTCCAGGTTCCATGTCCCCGGCCAGTACATGTCAGAGAACACGGCCAATGTCCAGCTTGCAAAAAGCATTTGTTGCTTTAACAAAATTACAAAAATTTTGCATTGGTTAAAATGTCTTCTACGTCTACATAGTGTCATTCCATGAAAGAACATCTTAGGGAACTTAGGGAAAGGCACGATTAAAAGACAAGCTTAAGGTGGGGAAATGTTGTCAAATGTTGCACTTCAATGGATGACAATAATTTATTTTTTATGCAACATTGGACAGTCAATTAACCTTTTTTAAACATTTCTTGAACAAGAATAATGGTATGCTAGAAGAGCTGCAGCTTCTGTTTTAGTTTGTCGCCATTCTATGAAAGAGAACTTCCTTTGCCCGTTTAAAGTTCCCATAAACAACCTCTTCCCACAATCCTGCAAAAGAAGTTGTGTCCATGTCAAAATACTTTTTCCTCCCAAATAACAGTCTTTTTCTATTTCCATTGCCTTGTGTCTTCTGCCAGTGTTCTCCCAGTGGCATTGTTTCGAAGGGGGAAAATTGGTGTGATTGCTTGACAATGGATGTCATTGTAAGTCTTTGCAGTGACGTGCTGTGACCGATATAATATCTGAGCAAATTGATCCTCATGGCTTTGGTTATAGTCGGCTGTTTAGGAATGATCAGAAGCCAAAATCCATTGCACGGACTTCTGCAAGGCTTTAATTTTCATTTGCCATGTATAACATGCTGAACAGATTATCAACTTTTTAAATATCATCAAATGTAATAATTCTATCCAAAATAATAATGGTGAGTGTAGTGAACATTCTTCCAGCAAAAAAAGATGCACCCTCGCTCTCTTCCACTTTGTTGACTTAGATATGCAATCATCTCTCCTCAACAGAGCAATGGCAGAGAGGACAAAGGAAACTCATTAGCCATTTTCTAATTGATAAAGTTCTACATACATTCTTTTTTGAAAACATCCACTGAATAGACAATTATGGATATCCCCTTTAAGGGACAGTGTCTGTTTGAAACTTTTGTGGAGCTATTCAATGTAGGAAGTAAAAAAAAAAAACTGGAAACATAAATGAAAATAGTTTGAATGAGAACTTGAGCAAAAATTAGAGGAAATACAGTACCGGTAAAAATACTTTTAATTAAAATAAAAATGTAAACTTTGCTTTTATCAAATAATCATCCTTTTGCAGCAATTACAGCCTTGAGATACCTTTAGCATTGTAGTTGTCTATATGTTGAGGTAATCTGAAGAGATTTCACCCCGTTTCCTGAAGCCTCTCTTACAATTGAATGTTGAATTGGCTCAATGTGGTTGAGATCTGGTGACTGTGCTGACCAGTTCATTATAGACAGAATACCAACTGACTGCTTCTGCCCTTAATAGTCATTTCATTGTTTGGAGCAGCACTTTGGGTCATTGTCCTGTTGTAGGAGGTAATTGTCTCCAATCGAGAGCTGTTTACAAGGTATGGTGTTGCAAAATGCAGGCTCCTTTTCCAAGATCCCGTTTGCCCTGTACAAATCTACCAATGAACCACCGACCAAGCATCCAAAAGCATCAATTTCCCTACGCCCTGCTTAATAGATGGCGCCAAGCAAACCTCCAGCGACTTTTTGTTTGGTCTGTCTGTTTCTCACTAATGTTCTTCTTTTTGGTTCGAACATCTTAAACTTAGATTTGTCTTTGACTTTTTGCTAATCTTCCTCTACCCACCCATTTGTGCATCAGGGCCTCCCTCAACTTCTTGCTTAGAGCCTGTTTGAGCTGTTCTCTGAAGGGAGTTCTGTACAGTGTTGTGAGATCTTCAGTTTCTTGCATGGAATGGCCTTCTCAGAACAAGAATAGACTGACCCATTCCGAGTCTGTATTACACCTAGAATTGTTTCAGGTACTGATATTGACTAAATAAGGCCAGTTTAATTGCCTCCTTATTCAGCACAGCAGTTCAACTGTGCTGACAGTATCACAAACAGTATCTTTATCTTTCTAATATGATAAACTTGGATTATCAAACACAATGTGTCATTTGCACACAGAACTCACGTGTCCTGAATGGTGATACTGAGCATTTGTATAGCTGTCTAGATATTTCATAAAAAATCTGCTGTATCAAGATACGACAACAACATTAACAATCTCTACACTGTGTCAGATTAATTTGATCACTTTTTTACTACATTTTTAAGTGACCCCAAACCTTTAACGGTTGTGTATGTAAACAACCCTTTCATGGATTTATCTGATAACGGCGTCTTTACTCTTTCTGCACCATTCCTTTCACAGGCAGGTCTATGGAAGCCTGTTGCATTCGAGGCATAGACAGCTGGCAGGGCAATTTTCTTAGGGACAGCAACATCCATCACCCTGTGTGCTCTTAAATTGTCAACATGTGGAGGTGGAAGGCATTATCTCCATTGTAGACGATAATGCCTTTCTTACTTGGTGTAGCGAGAAACAAACGTCTGCAGCGACTATTTCGTCTTGATTGCGTACAGCTCATTATTAGGCCTGGATGAATGTCCCAAGGGTTTGGGAGTTTTAAGCTCTATACATCAAGCACATGTGTATTCTCCCCTTTCATGCTTTGTGTCTGTCTGGGTCTATTAATTTAAATGCATTTTCATAGTGCAGAATAAATCATTCATTCATTTGTTGTAACTGTTAGTAGTAAATTGTTGTGTGAGTCTCGTGAATGGACTGGAATACATTTGGGTCCGCTCTCAGTACTGTTTCCTTCAGCTGTTGCATGTTTGAGGGCTGATGGCACCCCACAGCATTTTTGTGAGATTAAGGTCTGAGTTTTGCCTTGGCCACTCATTACCGTTCGTCTCTACATTTTGTACCATTACGTTGGAGGTTTGTTTGTCGGTTTTGGATGTACTTTTGGTAGGTCCCCATTTGGTTTATCTTTTCGACTGATGGCTTTACATTCTTAACAGTTCCCTGGTACAATATTTAATGGTTACGATTAGGGGTGTGACGAGATCTCGTGTTACGCGAGATTAGAACGCGACGAGATTTCTCGTCGAGGTGAAAAGTTGTCTCGTGAGTTGTGATGTCAGCGTGTATGGAACGCCTAGTGGCTGAAAACGTGACACACTTCAAACGTTGTCTAATAAGACATTCAAAATGCCTGTTCTACAACGCACGTTGTCTAATAAGACGTTCAAAACACCTGTTCTACAACTCACGTTGTCTAATAAGACGTTCAAAACAACTGTAATGATGTATTTTCGCTTGATCTGTTCAAGTGTATCTACATGTTTTTTTGCACTCGCTTACTTCTAGTGTAATGTCATTTTTACACTAGTCGTTTACGTCTTTAATTTTGGACACTCGTAATTGGTCTGTGTTTCTCAGACACACGTCGGACTTTGGCACCATTCATTTTTAAGGCTACAGCGCATGCATATTTTGAGAAGCTGATAGAATCTTTTTCATGACATTTCAAAACATTTGTTTCTGTTTGCACTTGTAGTTTTGAGAGAACAATACTTTGGTTATGGATACACTTACTGTTTGCATTTAATGTGTTATTTCTGTTATTTATATATTTGTTTTATTTATACAGTTTTATATTTTTTTATGTTCGATTTGTGGAAAGGAGTTGGATTTCTCATGTGAAATACAGGGGAGAAGCCAGTCGGTAGTTTATAGTTTATTGCCTCTTTTGATATTAGTCTTCTGCCTTTCAGTTGTATCTCATTGCATGATCATAATGAATGGCAGGAATGGTGACAGATAGGTGCTTACAGTTTTGGATGACAAATTGCGTTCATATTCAATTTATTAAAAACGGAAGAGAAATAGATTTTCCGAAATATATAACATCAAGCCGGAAGTTGTGGCAAACTTACATCTCAACCAGGTCTGTGACTTGAGTCAATGAAGACCAATATGTATGATGTCGACATTCATACATAACATCCTTTTGATAAGCTTAAATAAAATCACTTGATTTATTTTGATGCGCTTTTATTTAAATTCTACTGTAATCTAAATGGTCGAATTCATCTTATTGTAAAGGTGGGGCCAATTTGATTTTTAATTCCATTCAAAAATTCTAAACCCTGGTGTCTTCCAGCCTAGTCCGAGATGTCGTTCTACCAGGTTTTTATTCATATATCACATGCCAATAACAGCTTTGTGAATAAGGTAAGTAGCTTAACAGAATTCTTTGTTGGTTGGAAACTGCTGCACTCCAAACCACTGTAAGCCAGAGTTGTTGGACTTGGCAGTGACGCCTTAAACATTCAGAGTTTGTGTCCAAAAGTTGCACATGGACAACACTTTTAGGCTTATGGGCCTGTCTTTTACCAGATGTTTGGGTGTGTGCACGTTTTCAATCTCTGTAAACTGTGAGAATGGCAATAGTCCAAAGACTAAATCCACGAGATCAAAGGCAGCAAGGATCCTGTAACATGAAAGAGAGGATTCTCACTGTCAAAGTGTGTGTTGAAAACATGAGCAAAAATGTTGTTTTTAGTGTACTATGTTAGTGATTCAATGCTAGGGGGTCAAGAGCATTAATGCTAATAATTGCACAGTCCCTTTCACGGCAAGTGCAGAACTTACATGGAACAATCGTGGAAACAGGTTTTAAGAAAGAAGTAAAGCTCTATTAGTAGAGTATTTCAGATGGTATACTGAATCATTTTGACACGTATAGGCAATGTATGGTACTTTCATTTGAAAGCCCTCATGAAACCTAAAAAACGAACGTTTCTGTAAGATTCAGAAAATTGTAGCCATTCCTTTTCATCTCAACCTATATTACCCCTTCGCTGTGAAAATAAAGACTAACTAACTTGGGACTGCTGAAAACATTTCGGTAGTCTTACATTTTTTGGGGGGGTTTACAGGAATTTAAAGGAAAACCCAAAATAAATGAGTGGTGGAACGCTCCAAATGCCGACGCTTCCACAGAGGCGGACTACATTATACAATTAAGCACATGCTATCATTCTCTGTGGCCTGTGTAAAAATGTTCAGCTGGAGGATTAGACCTCGGGTTTGGATCAAGATGGAAAGGATCAGAGCGATTTTAAACACGAGAGGTCAGGAGAGGTCACAAGCGGTTTGATGACTATGATAATTATGTGAAGCGTATACCATATACACAGTCCAGAAATCTCAACTGGACTGACGTGTCAAACATCGCTTTTCGCCAACCATCCACGCAACACAACGAGGGAACATCCCTATGCCAAAGAGCATTTAAGCTGTTCTGGCAGCTCGTGGTGAACCAACACCTCACTGAGAAACACTTTGGGTTTTTCCTTATTTTGTCAGCCATCTCCATCTTGCTCTGAAAAAAAACGGGATTGGCTTACGTGATTTCTTCTTTTTCAGGTCGGCTTTATGCCATGCAGACTGGAATGAAACTGGACAGCAAAAGCCCTGAATGTCGGAAATTTCTTATAAAACTAATGGATCAGTTAGAAACGGTAAGATTCAACATCCAGCTACAGTAAAGGACACATTTTGGTAATGAATGTCTTCATGTCCTTGTACTGCTTGGAGCTCTTTAGGAGTCTTGTCATTTGATCATTTTCAAAGCTTGTCTGGGACTGTGTTGTACGGTGTATTCAGTTTCCATTCAAAAGTGGATTATGTCACTGCCTTACAAAAAGCCATTAACAGCAAAGAAGCCTCTCATGATATGAGTTTTGTGTGTCTCCATCTCATCATTTGCTATTATGTAGCATTTTCTTCAATGCTCAACTAGCCTACGCATTTGTCATGTTATTGGTATAGGATTCAGGTCTATGAAGTTTTTTCTGTGAATAGTGTTGTCCATAGTACTAAGGTAAGGTTTTTCTAGGTAAAATGTCAAAGTTCTCAGTGTAATTTTTTATATTCCACAGTTCAAGAAGACACAATTTGTTCTTCAAGCGTTCATATCACTTTAGTTGTGTAAGCTTCACAATTTAATTGGGCCTAAGTTGTTTTGTTATCCACAGAGAAATGTGAATCTTTGAAGTCTACTACCACCTTTCTCATACATAATCCATGTGTAGAAATTCTTTCTGTAAGCAATATCAATATATTTTAAAAATCGAGATGATGAAATTAATTCGTTTTGACTTAATCTCAAACTCTGCATTTCAATGCCAATGTGACTGTACATTGAATATTGCGGTGGTAGTTTGATATATCATTTACCTGATACAATTACTTTGTCTGCTGCCAGTTGTGTCTGTCTATAGAAAGAAGAGCAATTTCTTTCCAATTAAACTGAGGGTTTTCTTTGAGAAATACTGTGGTAACCTCAATGTTTTAACAGCATCGTTTTCTCATCAGAGTTCAAAGACCAGGTTTGTTGTCTTCCTCTGAAAGGGGAGCAGGAAGTAAGTTGTGGATGCTGTTTACTCCTGTGCCCTTGGATTTTTATAGACATTTTGTAACCAATTAAGAAAGCCTTTTGGTCCCTTGAGCCACTTTAAATGGTAGCTGTAGTAAAATTCATTAAATGTCCCTGCAACATCATGTCTCAGCCAGAAATGAGCCTGTGCCTTCTGGGTAAATTCCGTTTAAAGGGCTTTAAAGAGAAAAGGTTGTGAATAAAGCTAGTAATATTGCATACACTTCCTCCTTATGCTTATAGATTTTCGACTACACTGTTTTTCAATGTTTTTGTAAGTCAATGTGTGTAAGTTTCTGTAAGTCAATGTGGAATACATTTTTTTAATATCTTCGTTCTAGTTAAATCTCCACAAATGCAACACATATTTAGGGAAACAACCAGTTAATGTTGTATGTAGATAGGAAGGATAATGAACGTGACAATTGGTCTTTGGCTCTGACATTATTCTGAGCTGAAGCAAGCCTCAGCCATTGACGAAAATGACTCAACCTGGTGATTGCTTTTGGCATGGAATGTTCACTCTTGGCTCCTTTTCTGCATCATTTACCGGTAGTTCAGAGGGCATTATACAGGGAAGGTGTGGTGAAGAATGCTGCCAGTATTTGGGCGATACACACAGGGTCTACTTTCACAGGAACTGCGGTTTCTGTTTTCCTAATCGCAGATTTCCTAGATATTTGTGTTTTTAACGTTTAATGCCAGGAAGGTTGTTTAATGTACTAGCTGTTTATTTTGATGTCCTATCTGCGTAAAAACATTCTAGATAAGTTTGACTGGAAAATACTAATATCTCTGGTAGAACGGTTACTTGTGCCATATACAGTGCCCTTAGTGGGAAAACAGTACGCACTTCTTTTTCGCTCTTCTCTGTTTTCAAGTGTTTTTTTTGGGGGGGGGGGCTGTACATATTGTTTTCCCCATAAATTACATTGCCTTATACATTATACAGCAACAAGTCTTAACAAGTCTTTATTCTTGTATTTCTGCTTGCTTTTGGAGTCTGTAAATATGAGGACCAATTAGGTGTTAACAAAAGTCAAGGAAGCCTTATTGAGGCTGAACAATCTGAAAAATAAATGGCCAAAAGGAATGCACTGGTCAACTTAACTATTGTGAACAGCCTGGTCTGCCTTATTAGTACTCTACAGTGGGTGGCTTTTGAATGGCCACTGTAATAATGAAGACAAACACTCTCTAGGAGCTAGGTGTGGATGCGACAGCTGCTACTGTCTGTGAAAACCAGCCAAACTATAGAAACTACACGGCAAGCTGTAAAAACCATAGTGATTTTCAGGGTCAAAAAGTGGCAAGACTAGCCAAATCAATCTGCTGGGTCAAATCTAATTAAACATTTCTTTACTTTTCTGTGGATATGACTGTTTTGCCATTGATTGCTTTCGCCTCACCTAAAAAAGTCTCCATGATCGACATTTCTCACTCATTCTTGTATGCATGGAAGGCCAAAACCTCCGATTTCCCTAGATGCAACCTTGCGTATTGAAAAGTGTTAAGCTGTTTTATTACAAAATTGATTTCTAGAAAACCCTAGTGGAGTTTGTAGTGATGTAATCCAATTGTAATCGTTTACATTAATTTTAACCTTTTGCAATGGAGTTTATGCCTTAATTCTGTACAGTTTCTTAAAAGTTATGTCTTCTGCTACGCTTTAGCACAAACAATGTGCTCTTCTGCTGTTTGTATTCACATTTTCTTTTAAAGGATATGTTTAAATTTCATTGAAACGTGGACAGTGCGTCCATTCAGGAGAGCAGAGTCCACCTGTTGAAATATAACCAGTATTATTTGCTTTGCGGATTTTACAAGGAAACCTGACGCTCTCGAGCAGACTGTAACATCTCACAGATGCTTTCTTTCTTGTAGTGAGTGGCCTTTGTGGCTGCTTTTTGGGTACTGGCCACTCCAAACCTTTAAGACACAATATGGGCTCTGCAGTCAGGGGCAGGCAAGGTTTGGTTCCAACCTAATTATGCAAGTGAGTTATCTATGTGCTGTGTCGCTGGTATGGCCAATGGTTTTGGTGTCTCTGGTGAAACATGATTTTAGTGATTGTCCAGTCAATTAGTGGCAAAACCTACCCTTAGGTGCATCTCTATATTTATATGTGGGTGTGTCTCCATACTCTTTAGCAGTGTCGACTGTCCTATACTGTGCTCTGTTCTGTTATATGCAGTGTGTACTGCAGTGGACTTACTGTCTGCTTTTTGATGCATCCCAGGAATCAATGACTCACACCATGGAAAGCCTTACTTACTTTGAAAAGAAACTCTTCTTCACAACTTTTTCACATGGTCCATGCACAGTACAAATGCTCCCTCAATGTGGACTGTGTCTGTTCTCTTTGATGTCCAAGAATATCAAAGAATCACTTTTTTTGTCTGTTGATGAGCATATAAATATATCGAACATAATATTAATTTACAAACAAATCTTTATTTATTGATTGCCCTTGTGCTTGCTGCATATAACCTGTTGTTTTTCAGGTCTGATGGGCCTTTAAAAAAACGTAATATACTGACCGTGATTCGATGCTGTTGTGTTTTTCAGATGAAGAAGGAGCTGGCTGATAATGACTCGATCACCCAGGAAGTAGTCGGCAACGCCCACATTGAAAACTACGCCTTAAAAATGTTCCTCTACGCCGACAATGAGGACAGATCGGGACAATTCCACAAGTAAGGATGTGTATGAATTCACATATATTACTGCATTGTTGCCAAATGCTTCATGCCTCTTGAATCTCAGTATGGCACTTGATTGTTCTCACTTTTTTATCATTAATTTGTGTTCCAATACGTAAGTCCTCACTGCCATTGGCTTTCATTCCATCGTGACACAAAATGATCACACTGTTGCTTTTGCACATGAAGAGGCTTCAGTCCGGACTCTAAAATTAGCAACAAAGCCCCGTCTGTGTGCATATGCTGCCTCAGGGGGCACGATTATTGCTATTGGCCATGCAGGTGTACGGTTGCAGGTCTGGCTGGCATATTGAGTGTGTCGTGGGCACTGACGTCAGGGGCAGGGCAAGGAGAGCAGACTGTTCCAGGAACTGTGTGCGCCAGGCCAGCAGGGTTTCAATACTTCAGGCTAAGACAGTGGCTGCTTGACTTTCCATGAGATATTGAGTCATCGCTTGTAACTTATTTATTACATCAGGAACCACTCACAACGCGTACAAGAAGAGGTGTCTTTGCAGCCTGGACCAAAAAAGTATGAACACTCACGCAAAAATATGCTCGGTTTAGTTTCATGTATTTCTTCTATTACTGATCTCCTTTTTTCCCCTTGCTGAACAAATTATGTTTTTGTCTGTAAAATCACATTTTATAAATCTATTTTTTTAAGTCATAGTGCATGTTTCATTAGTCAGGTTAAAAAAAGTATATTTGATAACCATCAGCGGTTTAAAAAAATTGCCACGTTTGCCATTTCAGAAGCAAATGCTGGATGTCAATTTGTCCAATCAAAATATAAAGATTGCTTGGTATAAAGAATTTGAATCAATTGTCCCCACTTAAAATAACAACCTTTTTAATCATCTGTCATTATACATTTGATCCTACAACAAATAATGTCATGATTCTTGTTTAACTAGATTTTATATTTGCCAAATGTTCATTTTGGGTGCTTTTGCTTCCAAAGATGGTAAGTTGCTCAAAATGTTAAGTAGTTCCCTAGTAATTCCCCATAAAGTATGATATTTATAATTGTACGCTATTCCATACATTGGTTGGCCAGCAATGTAAAGGATAGCTGAAGATGAACTGATTGTAGTTTACCACATGTTGGGGGTTCTCCATTAACAGTGACCTTTTGGAGTTGTAACGTACAGTAGGCTGGTTGTCTTGTCATGGAGAACACAAGTCTCCTAAAAGTTATTTGAAAGTGGATGAATCCAGATCAGTGTTGAAATATTTTAGTGGCCTTGGAAACGAAGGCATCTGTCTCCGCTGGTCAGTACTTGTCCCGTGAATGCATGGAAGCCTGACAAAGCAAAATTGAAAATGTCATTAGATTTGGTTTATGTGAATTTCTGAAGGTGTTTGTGACATGTTTTCCGGAATACTTGTAGGCGTTAGGAACAACCGGTGGTTGTCTTGCTCAAATAGATACTTGTCTGAAATAACTACAAGCTGTGTTCAGTAGTTGAAGTAAATAAAATAAAAGCAATACCTTTATCACATTCTCGTAGCTAGCCTATTCAATAATAATAATAATAATAATAATTAATTACATTCAAGCATTTTTGTCGTTTTCTGAATGAGAAGATATGGTTGGACAAAACATGATTTATGCCTGAACTAGCTCTGTGCTAGCTACGTTTACTATGCTTTGTTGCATTTATTTTGTTGCATTTATCTCGCTAGCCAGCAGTCACAATTTGCTTTTGTAATCTTATTTGGACACATCGGTCACATCTGTTTTTTTAAAGGAATTTCCCAAATTCAGTGTTCATATACATAGTTAAGTAGCGTGTATTTCCTTGCGTCTGACAATAGCGACGTTCTTTTTGGGTAAATGCCGGTACATAGTCACAATCAAAATGGCTTGTTATAAGCGCCCCTGGTGTTGGCTTGTTATAAGCGTCCCTGGTGTTGGCTTGTTATAAGCGTCCCTGGTGTTGGCTTGTTATAAGCGTCCCTGGTGTTGGCTGGTTATAAGCGTCCCTGGTGTTGGCTGGTTATAAGCGTCCCTGGTGTTGGCTTGTTATAAGCGTCCCTGGTGTTGGCTGGTTATAAGCGTCCCTGGTGTTGGCTTGTTATAAGCGTCCCTGGTGTTGGCTGGTTATAAGCGTCCCTGGTGTTGGCTTGTTATAAGCGCCCCTGGTGTTGGCTGGTTATAAGCGCCCCTGGTGTTGGCTGGTTATAAGTGCCCCTGGTGTTGGCTGGTTATAAGCGCCCCTGTGTTGGCTTGTTATAAGCGCCCCTGGTGTTGGCTGTTATAAGTGCCCCTGGTGTTGGCTTGTTATAAGTCCCTGGTGTTGGCTTGTTATAAGCGTCCCTGGTGTTGGCTGGTTATAAGCGCCCTGGTGTTGGCTTGTTATAAGCGCCCTGGTGTTGGCTTGTTATAAGTGCCCCTGGTGTTGGCTTGTTATAAGCGTCCCTGGTGTTGGCTTGTTATAAGCGTCCCTGGTGTTGGCTGGTTATAAGCGTCCCTGGTGTTGGCTTGTTATAAGCGCCCCTGGTGTTGGCTTGTTATAAGCGCCCCTGGTGTTGGCTTGTTATAAGCGCCCCTGGTGTTGGCTGGTTATAAGCGTCCCTGGTGTTGGCTGGTTATAAGCGCCCCTGGTGTTGGCTTGTTATAAGCGCCCTTGTGTTGGCTTGTTATAAGCGTCCCTGGTGTTGGCTTGTTATAAGCGCCCCTGGTGTTGGCTGGTGTTGGCTTGTTATAAGCGTCCCTGGTGTTGGCTTGTTATAAGCGTCCCTGGTGTTGGCTGGTTATAAGCGTCCCTTGTTATAAGTGGTGGCTTGTTATAAGCGTCCCTGGTGTTGGCTTGTTATAAGCGTCCCTGTGTTGGCTTGTTATAAGCGTCCCTGGTGTTGGCTTGTTATAAGCGTCCCTGGTGTTGGCTGGTTATAACTGTTGGTGGGCTGCATCCAGAGACTGAGCGTAGCCCTTAGCCATGATATATTGGCCGTGCGCCACACTGTCCTTAGGCCATATTGCTTAACAAACTACTGCCGTACCCTAGCGGCAGTCTCAGTCCAGAGCATGTATATAGCCAGAGGCAGGCCCAGTTCCTGTCCAATGTGCTGACCTCTGCAGAGCCACATGAAAGCACACACTGTTGTGTTGAGAATGCCCACTGGAATGTGCCGTAAATGAACCGCCGTGCTGTTTGAGCCCGTTCCGTTTTCCCATTCACCACATCCTCCCCGCGACCCTCCCTCTGCGTCATGACACTCAACGCCAGCTACGTACATCAGATGCACACAGTTGAGATGCCGGGCTAAGTTGGCGTTCAGTATTATGTCCGTATTTCTCAGTCAGTGTAAGCTCCTGTCTTAGGATTTGGGACAAACTGGCATTGCATCTCTAGCTGTCATTTATTTAGCATTTTTTAAAGGGATTTTCACATTGACCATCTGAGATGATATGTTCCTATCCAGAATGTACCAGATGAGTTGAATGTTTCAATGGGCTCTAATTGTTATCCAATGTGTAGAGGGAATGTGCACGCACAATGAAATGTGGGGCTGTTTGTTATCAGTTCTTATCCGTTCTCACTGACTGCTGTGAATTGTTATTGAAGTGAGTGGAAGAACGAAAGTGCAACATATTTTACCTTTATTTTGGTCTAAAGTAGTGGTCAGTCTTAACTTCCATGTCATTGAACCTTATTTTAAATAATCTCAGGGTGAGGGGCTGAGTATGGATCTAGTGTCATCGACCCATGACACTCTGCACGACATTGAAAAGGCAGACCAATGAAAAAGAATAGAACAATTGTGGTCAGTTTTGATGATAAATGAAATTTCAAAGTGAATTAAAAGCATTGAATTTACACTCGTGTCTATTAATTGATATTGAAACTGGTAGTGTAGTTAAGCCAACATCGCCATAGAGACGGTATGCAAAAGGTATAGCCATTTTTATCATTGGTGATGCGTAAATTAATAGAATGATATTTTAAATAAAACCATGAAATATATTTTTATTACAAAAGCAATGTTTTCATGTCCAGATTAGAAGAAGTAGATTTTTATAAATATCTCATTCTGGGGGAAAAAGCCTTGATTTACAAGAAACTGTGTACACGAACGAGCCATAAATGTTCTGTTATTGCGGATGGTCTGGAGTTGAATGTTTATGGGAACTAACCCTGAATTAGAAACTTCCTCAAGCTTTTCATTGCATTAGTGTACTTTCCAATCTGCACAGCCCTGCCCGGTTCCACAAGGAGGCATACATTGGCGATGCTTTTTTTATGTCGTACTTCCTGGTACCAGCTGTGACCTTTAATGACATGTTTTCCACCCTGGTTCCGCTCGTGTGCACCACGTTGAATGCCCACACATCGTGTCACTTCTGAACTCTGAACTCTGACCCCAGAGCCATCGTCCGCTCTTAGTGTCATAACTCTATTAAAGCAAATAGTTTGCTGTTTGAATACTAGGACAATCACACGCCTGTTTAAACCCGTTGCATGCAAATATCAATTGTTTCTTCACAAGGATAATTGGTTCTCACATTTAACGTGAAATAAGTTTACTTTTACCTTTATTTAGTTTTTGGATAGGTAAGTACTTTCTTCCAACAGCATTATGTTACATGGCTGATTTGATGATTATTATAGAACATTGACCGTTCCGCTTGGTAAGAGCTTGGGCAATAGACCTGCCATTCAGCCAATCAGGTTTGTGTGCATACAAATATGCAAATAGGTTTCCTAACGCACACAAAGACCAGGGATCAAAGGGAAATACATTATCATGGATTTTTTTGGGGGAAACAAACAGCCTCATTTAAAAATACAATAAAGACTGCGACGATACGTTACCTCATCAGCATTATAAATTAAGTGTGTTTACTGAAAACAAAGCAAACCGACCGAAACACATCATAATTATTATTGCTCTTGACCCTACCGGCACATGACCCCTAAAATCGACCGACATCAAAAACACTTGAAAATGTCCAGATCGGCTCTGTTCAGTTTGCTTTACCTTTGTTTTTATTAATCCCACCTCATTTAAAATGGCCATCGGTTAACGCCGTAAATGCTTTTCGACGTAATGCTAAAAATGCAATTCCACTTGTGATAAACGTCCAGGCCCGTCTGAAACGACGTAATTTACTTGCACCATATATTGTGGTTTAATGTCATTTTCGGGGTTTTCCCCCATCAACTCTGGTCTGAAACATAAAAATGCAGATTTAGTTTGGCCAGTTGCCATAGAGATGGAAGATGCTCTGTCATGCATAAACGTTATTACTTCAATCTTAAGTCAGAACCTCTGCACATTGAAAATGACTGCAAACACCTAGGCTACTGGCTATTGGAAATTGGTAACTATAACTAACACAGCCTATGGAAACCTGCTTCATAACCAGTAAGCCCACCACATTCGCTTCAGTACATGTCCTCCTGTTTTATTTGTTTCTCTGTCTCTGTCCATGTCTCTCTCTCTCTCTCTCTCTCTCTCTCTCTCTCTCTCTCTCTCTTTGTAGGAATATGATTAAGTCCTTCTACACTTCTAGCCTTTTGTTAGATGTCCTGTCAGTTTTTGGCGAGTTATCAGAGGAGGTAAGTGATTGATATGAACTGAGATCTTTATCCACCGACGATACTGTTACCTCGTCCATCTCTTTTCAGCGCATGAATCCATTTACACGGTAATATTTGTGAAATGGTCCGACTGTTTATCCACATTTCCATTCATCAGCTCAAAAAGCACGAAAAACACAAAGACAAGGGGAAGAAAGCTGGGTGAAATTGTAGTGCAGATTGATTACCGTCCCAGTCACACTGTAGCCAATCACACAGGAATGTCTATTTGATCTATCAGCTACTGGCAGATGTTTAAAGTGTTTGCTTGAAACAGATTGTGACATATCACACTGCGTCCACGGACAGGAGACAAATGGAGACTACCAGACAAAGACTCCATCTGACTGGTAGCAGTCTTATTAAGCTTCTCCACGAGTCTACATGGGCTGCAGATGTCTTTTCTACTCAGGGAAGTGGCCTGTGGCAGACTGCAGACAATGTTTCATTGAGTGGCTGGTCTCTCCCCAAGGGCCCAGCATTTTCCTGCTGTAGAGCTCATTTGACAGGCTTCTTTAACACTGGGTTTTCTCTCTGTAACTCTAACCCAGACAATGGTGCCTCACAGGTCCCCACTCACTGATTACTGGATATATACAAAGTGTGGCCAGATGCATTGTGGGAGATTGGATTTTCTTACGGAAAAAGTGCATTTCATTACCAGAGAGGGGTTGGGCACAAAAATATTCATGAGAGATTAGTCAGAGATATATTTGAGTCTGACGTACTTAGTGTTAAACTTTCCCTAAAGACTGACATATTTTTGTTATGAAACAACCTGCATTTCAGTGTCTTCAGTGGATTTTAAGTGAAAGTAATTTAGTTACATACCTGGATTTACTTGTTTGAAAAACCCCACTTATGGCTAAAACAAATCTATAGTTCAGGATATTATGACTGTTATATATTCTGAAGGAATCTGCCCCAACGAATTTCCACTTAATTAATCTGCAAATAGGATTACCAAGTGGGCGAACTTCTAAGCAAGGCCATCAACCTTCTAATGAATTCCGAGACCTGTTTCAATGTTCGAAACCACACCTGTTGCGTCACTCCATCAATTTCTCCCAGTGTTTCGTGGGCCGACAGGTGAATAGAAAATGACTGATCTGGCTCTTAAATTCCATTGAGGAATTAAGATCAAGTGTTGCCACGGTAACGTCTAGCAGGCGGAGTCATGGCCTTTCCTACTCATACCCTTAAATGTGGCGACTGCACCTATCTAGATTATAAACCGTAGACAAATAACCTCGACGTTAGCCTTTCCTCCACTCCATTGTTCAACAAATTGCTTGTACTACACAAGCCTTATCTTGATCGTGTCTCTATGACTGCTCCCTCCCTGGGTTTCTTTCTCAGAACATCCAGCACAGGAAGTATGCGAGATGGAAGGCCACCTACATCCACAACTGTCTGAAGAACGGTGAGAACCCACAGGCCGGCCCTGCTGGCTACGAGGAGGAAACATATGGTAGGTACTGATATAACAGTAGGGCCACTCAAACCAGTTGGGCCTCGTGTTAAGAAAATACCTCGGGAGCCTTTAGGTCCACTATCCGTCAGTCTGTGTGACGCGCTGTCACGGTCAGTAAAGGTTGGCTCTCATTGTGAGCCTTATCAAATCCAAATAAAAATGTCACGAATTTCCTCGATTAGAAAGAAAGCGGAAAACAATCTAAGAACGAAAGTGATTGTTGCGCTTATCGTATATAGCCTTTTTATTGTTTCGTAGGCCCATTCGGTGTACTTTCGCTTTTCCTAACACTCTCTGACTAACTACATATTTGTCAAACAGCCGATCATTTAGACTACACAGATATATGCACCGGGTGGAGCTAAGTGCAGTCACCCGTCATGCAGACAACGATGCTCCTGCGAACCCCATCACGGGGCTTATCCCAGAACATCTGCTGGGCGTGCTCCAGTATGTTAGCTCCCGTACGTTAGCTCAATAGCTCCAGTACAGTAGCTCCAGTACAGTAGCTCCAGTACAGTAGCTCCAGTACAGTAGCTCCAGTACAGTAGCTCCAGTACAGTAGCTCCAGTACAGTAGCTCCAGTACAGCTCCAGCTCAATAGCTCCAGTACGTTAGCTCCGGTACGTTGGCTCAATAGCTCCAGTACAGTAGCTCCAGTACGTTTGCTCCAGTACGTTAGCTCCAGTACGTTGGCTCAATAGCTCCAGTACGTTAGCTCCAGTACGTTAGCTCCAGTACGTTTGCTCCAGTACGTTAGCTCCAGTACGTTGGCTCAATAGCTCCAGTACAGTAGCTCCAGTATGTTAGCTCAATAGCTCCAGTACGTTAGCTCCGGTACGTTAGCTCCAGTACGTTAGCTCCGGTACGTTAGCTCCAGTACGTTAGCTCCAGTACGTTGGCTCAATAGCTCCAGTACAGTAGCTCCAGTACGTTAGCTCAATAACTCCAGTACGTTAGCTCCAGTACGTTAGCTCCGGTACGTTAGCTCCGGTACGTTAGCTCCAGTACGTTGGCTCAATAGCTCCAGTACAGTAGCTCCAGTACGTTAGCTCAATAGCTCCAGTACGTTAGCTCCGGTACGTTAGCTCCGGTACGTTAGCTCCAGTACGTTAGCTTCGGTACGTTAGCTCCGGTACGTTGGCTCAATAGCTCCAGTACAGTAGCTCCAGTACGTTAGCTCAATAGCTCCAGTACAGTAGCTCCAGTACAGTAGCTCCAGTACGTTAGCTCCGGTACGTTAGCTCCAGTACGTTAGCTCCAGTACGTTGGCTCAATAGCTCCGGTACGTTAGCTCCGGTACGTTAGCTCCGGTACGTTAGCTCAATCGGTGCGCTAGGTCGCGAGCTCCAGTACGTTAGCTCCAGTACGTTAGCTCCGGTACTTTAGCTCCGGTACGTTAGCTTCGGTACGTTAGCTCAATAGCTCCAGTACGTTAGCTCCAGTACGTTAGCTCCGGTACGTTAGCTCCGGTACGTTAGCTCCAGTACGTTGGCTCAATAGCTCCAGTACAGTAGCTCCAGTACGTTGGCTCAATAGCTCCAGTACAGTAGCTCCAGTACATTAGCTCCAGTACGTTAGCTCCGGTACGTTAGCTCCAGTACGTTAGCTCCAGTACGTTGGCTCAATAGCTCCAGTACAGTAGCTCCAGTACATTAGCTCCGGTACGTTAGCTCCAGTACGTTAGCTCCAGTACGTTGGCTCAATTGCTCCAGTACAGTAGCTCCAGTACGTTGGCTCAATAGCTCCAGTACAGTAGCTCCAGTACGTTGGCTCAATAGCTCCAGTACAGTAGCTCCAGTACGTTAGCTCAATAGCTCCAGTACGTTAGCTCCAGTACGTTAGCTCCGGTACGTTAGCTCCAGTACGTTAGCTCCAGTACGTTAGCTCCAGTACGTTAGCTCCGGTACGTTAGCTCCAGTAAGTTGGCTCAATAGCTCCAGTACAGTAGCTCCAGTACGTTAGCTCAATAGCTCCAGTACGTTAGCTCCAGTACGTTAGCTCCAGTACGTTAGCTCCAGTACGTTAGCTCCAGTACGTTGGCTCAATAGCTCCAGTACAGTAGCTCCAGTACGTTAGCTCAATAGCTCCAGTACGTTAGCTCCAGTACGTTAGCTCCGGTACGTTAGCTCCGTTAGCTCCAGTACGTTAGCTCCAGTACGTTAGCTCCAGTACGTTAGCTCCAGTACGTTAGCTCCAGTACGTTGGCTCAGCTCCAGTAGCGTTTAGCTCAATAACTCCGGTACAGTTAGCTCCAGTACGTTGGCTCAATAGCTCCAGTACAGTAGCTCCAGTACGTTAGCTCAATAGCTCCAGTACGTTAGCTCAATAGCTCCAGTACGTTAGCTCTAGTACGTTAGACCTGAGCATCTGAGATGAAGTCATCTCTAGGACCCCCTCGTCCCCGGGCCCTCAGCTAAACAGTAACAATAGGCATGGAGCCTTTGATAGTGTCTCCTGTGTTTCTTTTGGTTTTCAGTCACACAAATGAATCCGACGTCCACTGTGACACTCTGATTCTGTTAGACTGGTTTTAAACATGACCTATGTTCTTTGTTTGGGAGTGCAAGGGCTGACAACATGCATGGTTATTCCCCGCTGGTGGAACATCGCAACAGAGGGATGATGTCAGACACACTTTCAACCACAACTTTCAACCACATTTAGTTTAAGAAAGTCCACACGCGCGCGCACACACGCACACACACACATGGACACGGACGCACACACACGGACGGACACACACACGGACGCACACACATGGACAGGGGCACACACACATGGACAAGGACGCACACACACATGGACACGGACGCGCACACACACACTCATGGACACGGACGCACACACACGGACACACACACACATGGACACGCACACACACATGGACACGGACGCGCACACACGCACACACACACACACACATGGACACGGACGCACACACACACACGGAATCACACACATGGACACGGACACACACACACATGGACACGGACACACACACACATGGACACGGACGCACACACACATGGACACGCACACACACACACACATGGACACGGACGGACGCACACACACACGCACATACACGGACACACACACACACACACACGGACACACACACACACGGACACGGACGCACACACACGGACACACACACACATGGACACACACACACGCGCACACACACACACACACACGGACAGACACGGACACACGCACACACACATCAGGATCTTATCACCGCATTGCACCTTTTTCCACGTCTGTCCGAAAATAGGATTTCTTCCAACTAATTTCGGTGGGTATTTTGTTTTTAATATTCTCCGTTTAATCTCAAGATGGTTTTCATAAAGTAAATGTAGTCCTGCTTAAGGGCCTCAGTAATCACATTTTCTCCTAAATATTTGCTTGTTTTTCCAGTTTTGTTAGGAGAGCATTATTAGCAAGGCCAATGGAATGGTGGAAACCAATAGGAGGGCTACGTTTTTGATTAGCATATTTTCCTGAAACCTCTGCCATGGTGCTTGAGACACCGCTACTGGCGTTTTATGATGGAGAGAGCGCCGTTCTGCCAGCCATGCTGCCAGCCGTTTAGAACAAACTAATAGAGGCTTCATGCCTTACTGCCCTCTAGACTGGTCAGAGAATGCATGCCTGTTCTGTATTCATGCCACAAAGTGATGGAGAGTGCTACCGACATGTGTGATTTATGAACATTTCACCAGATGTAAGGTCATCCATCTCATATAACCAAGGTTTAAAGGGCAAGGTGTGGAGAGGGGAGAATTTAATTTGAGTTCAACTTCACAAGCTGTATGGAGGTTTATTTCTAGTCCATCATCTGGTTCGGGTAATAACTTGTTTAGTGACCTGCAGCCTGCGATCATTTTAATCGTTCTCTATTTGCCTGTGTGAAGTTGTGATCATTTGAGTGTCTTTTGAATGAAGGGAGTTTCCCAAAGTTATTTGCAATCTATTACTCAAATTATCCCACTATTAATTATCTCTGCGTTTAACCAAGCCGCTGTGCTGGAGCACATGTCATCACCCCCACGTCAGTCTCGACTAATAGGTAGAAGATTACATTACCTGGGACTTTGGTGAACTCCCAAGGCTCTATTTTACTTTGTCACTGATTCCGATATAATATAATCCTAAAGCTTTATCTTTACTGTCTTAAGCCTGTTTTATGCTTCTGCGTCGAATCGACGGCGTACCCTCTCCGACCCCTCTGCGTCTACACGAACCCCTCTCTGACCCCACGCCGTAGCTCGACGTGCACCTCCAATAAATTGTAACTACACGTCGAGGCGACGCGGACCACAAGGGCTGTGATTGGTCAGATTATACACCTGGCGGTGAAATACAACGCAACCCGACGCAGAACCATAAAACGGCAACGACGCCGTAGAAGTGACGCGTAGCTACGCCGTGGAGTTGACGCAGAAGCATAATGAGGGCTTTACACTGATGTAGACATAATATAATACTAAACCTCTGGTTTTAATGTGTCTCCATGAATCACACATAATACGACACCAAGGCTTCATCTTTACGTGTCTCTAATCGTCTGAGAATCCTCTAATCCAACAAGAGGAGAGAAAGAGAAAGAGGGAGGGAGAGGGGCGTCGTTTTATGGTTTTATCTGGAGCAATCAAGATCCCAGTCAGTGAGTCAGACACAAAGCTGCCCAGTGTGTGAGGCAGAGGCACTCCAGGCCCTTTGGGGCTTTGACAGGGTGAAGCAGAGTAGGGGGAGAGTGTCTGAAGGGAAATGACCATGTTCCTGTTTCACAGCTCTGCATATCTCAGAGAACCTACACTACGCCTATCCTCGCGTGGCCTTTTCCTCTCGTATTAGACCCACAGTCTTCTGGGATTCCCCATAGGCCGGCCCGTTTACAGCACGACAAATGCGCAGCTATTGATGCATGCGTAGACAGTTTGCGTGAAGTAGTCTTCGTTTATTTATTCACCGTCTGAGGGAATCGGGACAATAGGTTAGGAAACACACGTTTTGTCAGAGACGTTGGTTTTAAGGCCGACACTGATAGATTTGTGCAAATGTGCTTTAAGCTCTGATTTTCATATTGCAATTGCTATCTTTATTTCTATTGCGGTCTATGTCGATTAATGGTGTCAGATATATTTCATGAAGGCACACATTTGATTTTCTGTCTTTGAAAATACTGGTGTTTAGGTTTTTCTGACAATCGCTCAAATTCTCTCTATAAACATATGGTTCATATCACAGGCCAGATTACTTGTATGTTTATTCTTTTCTTCGTCATTAATCTAGTACTTTTAATCTCAGGTGACCTTTTCACATAACCGACCTAATACTGGATAGTCTTCGACCCAACATAATGTCTCTATATATGTCTTACATCATTCCATTACAGCGGCACGTTGCCACTCCAAACATTCCCATTACCCCAAAGTGGCCACCTCTAGCCGTCCCCACGCCAGGAAGCTGTCTGCGTTGGAAGCTCAGATCCACTTCCATTGCTGTAGGGTTTCCTGTAATGTTCCTTTACATCTGTGATTGATGGCTTGAAGGAAAAGAGGGGCTCCTTGGTGACTAATTCCTCCTGTTGTATAAGACGGAGTGGGGAGAACGGCTGGTCTGGGATCTGCTGGTGCACACGCCGTCAGGAGCGCATATAGCCTTATGGGGGCCTCGAGGCAACTGTGGCCATGTGTTTTGCTCGTTCAATTCTCCGTTTAAATGCCCTCCGAGTTTCTAACACTGTTTTAAGTGCTTGCAGGTTAGTGTACAAATATACAGAGGTGCTTCTGCACATGGTTTCGACTTAAAAGACCAGTGAAGTTTACCAGCACTTCCTCACCCCCTCCCTCCTATCTTTCCCCTCCGTTCCTTGTTTTTCCAGATGATGAGTACGGTGTGGAAGGTGGAGAGGGGCCCTCGTACCATTCCTCTCAACCCGGGGAGCCCCCGTCACCGAGCCATTCCTTCCAGCCCGGCTTTGGGGGTGCAGACCAGGGACCAGGCTCTGTGGGGGAACCCCCGTATCCCCCTGCCAACTACAACAACATCCACATCCCCCCTGGAGCCCACTGCCCAGCCAACACTCCCGCTGAGATCCCTCCACCTACAGGTAGAGTACAGAACCTCTACATACCACCTGGTAATCTCAGGGATAGAGCACAGAACCTCTACATACCACCTGGTAATCTCAGGGATAGAGCACAGAACCTCTACATACCACCTGGTAATCTCAGGGATAGAGCACAGAACCTCTACATACCACCTGGTAATCTCAGGGGTAGAGTACAGAACCTCTACATACCACCTGGTAATCTCAGGGGTAGAGTACAGAACCTCTACATACCACCTGATAATCTCAGGGGTAGAGTACAGAACCACTACATACCACCTGGTAATCTCAGGGGTAGAGTACAGGACCTCTACATACCACCTGATAATCTCAGGGGTAGAGTACAGAACCACTACATACCACCTGGTAATCTCAGGGGTAGAGTACAGAACCTTTACATACCACCTGGTAATCTCAGGGGTAGAGTACAGAACCTTTACATACCACCTGGTAATCTCAGGGGTAGAGTACAGAACCTTTACATACCACCTGGTAATCTCAGGGATAGAGTACAGAACCTCTACCTACCACCTGGTAATTTCAGGGGTAGAGTACAGAACCTCTACATACCACCTGATAATCTCAGGGGTAGAGTACAGAACCTCTACATACCACCTGGTAATCTCAGGGGTAGAGTACAGAACCTCTACCTACCACCTGGTAATCTCAGGGGTAGAGTACAGAACCTCTACATACCACCTGGTAATCTCAGAGGTAGAGTACAGAACCTCTACCTACCACCTGGTAATCTCAGGGGTACAGAAAATACACATTGTCACAGGCTGGCTATCAATTGACACATTCTTTATCTCATCCTGATTAGTCTTGAGAATGTGTTTAATCAATAGGATTTCTTTAATTCAAGTGAAACTTCCACTGGTATAACTTTAGCACAGCTCATTGGACGGACTTATCATGATACCTGTGTTGTATATGTTGGCATAGTCAGAGAGCACTCAGTTAGGCAGTAGGCATTTTTCCTGGCAGCTCTTTGTGAGTGGACTGTATAAATTAACCTTAATAACTGCTTCCCTTGCATGTCATCAACACTGTTATCCCACTTAACAAGACCAATCTGAGTCTGGTTGTTTTCTAACTCTTATCTGTTCTCATTGTTATTTCACTCATTCACGTAGCCATGGGGTCAGTGAGGGCCTGTCCAGTCAGAGGCCCTAATACACGGGTGCCTCTCCTCTGGAGCCCCAGGGGCCCGGCTCCTACCAGGTAGAGGGAACCCGGGCTTTTGGGTTAGTGTAATCAGAGGCGACCCGCCACGCTGCTCATGCCTTAACCTAAAATAAACACATGGAATATGTATAGCTGCACAGATTCCCCACGGTCTCTGTGGTTAGTTTGGGTCCATGTTGCTCGACTCGTCTCAGTTCAACTTGTGCGGGAATGTCATATCGTGAGTTCATTGCGAGGAAGCGGAAGCATCTGGTTCGTGGAGTTACATATTCTTTAATCAGACATGTCTAAGGCCTTGATGCAGTGACTGCACTCAGGTGTTTCATTTTCTTTGGCTACTTGAGTTTAGG
The DNA here is from genome assembly GCA_029465975.1 of Dallia pectoralis. Lineage (NCBI taxonomy): Eukaryota > Metazoa > Chordata > Actinopteri > Esociformes > Umbridae > Dallia > Dallia pectoralis. The sequence goes on from CM055734.1 coordinate 10,216,091, forward strand.
TTCTATGCATTGGTGTACTGTGTATAAGAATATTCAAATAGCTTAGAAGTTAATTGTCAATGTAGTTTAAGTGAGAAACTTGTTTGGGATTTGACTGTTTCGAGGCCATAGCATTTTTCAGCTCTCAAGCTCCAATAAAACCCATTCTCTTTGACCAGTTTTTGAAATCATATACCAGTTTTAGTCTGTAGCAGAAGGTATAAGTGCTGTGTTTTTTCCCTCCTGACTCTAGAGGTTCCTGGTGGACTAAAGTGAGGTTGACTGGAATAACTGTGTTCTGTTCCCTTGTGTTTCCAGGAGAGTCCATTAAACCAATGCCTGTTCCCCGAAGCATTCCTGTGGTTAACCCTTCACTGCTGAGTGCTACACAGGAAGGTAAAGACAGGCGAGGGACAGCAAAGTGTCTCTCTTGACTTCCCCTGGGCACCCTGGGGTTCACCTCGTCCCCAGCCCAAATACACCACGCCACAACTGCTGTCCCACAGATTGCTGTGGAAAATGGTGACTGAAGTTTTACAGCCTGAAGCCCCTGGAACTCATGAAGTGGCCGAGATGGGGCCCTCTTGGCTGGGTGTAGACGTGGAATGGGGGGTGGGTGTTGGGAGGAGAGACTGGCACACGGCAGGTCTCCTCATAAAAGCGTTTATGAAAAACAGATTTCTGGGCTCTCGGTTTCCAAAACTGGTGGGAAAAATGGAACCACAGACGAACTGTGGCACACGAAAATTACTACAATACCAATTGCAATGTCACGGCAATGTAGCTTCCTGAATGTTAAGTGATGGGGAGCAAAATACAGAGCGTTGGGTTGGCAAGATGATAATTATACGGGTCACTCCGCAGAACTGTATTGGGGAACATAACAAAACACAAGTGTCTGGATGATCAAATGTACAATCAGCAGATCTCTCATAATTTAATCTCATAATGTTTAGATGGGGTTAATTGAGGGTTTCTCTGGGTATTGAAGTTTTATGCCTCGACTCAAGAGTTTTAGTAGTTAACTTTCCAAACCACAAATAATAAGAAGACGTAGATTAAAGTATATTAAGTTTTAAAGCAATGAGAGCGCAGGGATTGTCTGTAACCAGCCCACATATCCTGCCCCGTAGCCCACATATCCTGCCCCGTAGCCCACATATCCTGCCCCGTAGCCCACATATCCTGCCCCGTAGCCCACATATCCTGCCCCGTAGCCCACATATCCTGCCCCGTAGCCCACATATCCTGCCCCGTAGCCCACATATCCTGCCCGTAGCCCACATATCCTGCCCCGTAGCCCACATATCCTGCCCCGTAGCCCACATATCCTGCCCCGTAGCCCACATATCCTGCCCCGTAGCCCACATATCCTGCACCGTAGCCCACATATCCTGCACCGTAGCCCATATATCCTGGCCCGTAGCCCATATATCCTGCCCCGTAGCCCACATATCCTGCCCCGTAGCCCACATATCCTGCCCCGTAGCCCACATATCCTGCCCCGTAGCCCATATATCCTGCCCCGTAGCCCATATATCCTGCCCCGTAGCCCATATATCCTGCCCCGTAGCCCATATATCCTGCCCCGTAGCCCATATATCCTGCCCCGTAGCCCATATATCCTGCCCCGTAGCCCATATATCCTGCACCGTAGCCCATATATCCTGCCCCGTAGCCCATATATCCTGCCCCGTAGCCCACATATCCTGCACCGTAGCCCATATATCCTGCCCCGTAGCCCACATATCCTGCCCCGTAGCCCACATATCCTGCCCCGTAGCCCACATATCCTGCCCCGTAGCCCATATATCCTGCCCCGTAGCCCATATATCCTGCCCCGTAGCCCATATATCCTGCCCCGTAGCCCATATATCCTGCCCCGTAGCCCATATATCCTGCCCCGTAGCCCATATATCCTGCCCAGTAGCCCATATATCCTGCCCTGTAGCCCATATATCCTGCCCCGTAGCCCATATATCCTGCCCCGTAGCCCATATATCCTGCCCCGTAGCCCACATATCCTGCCCCGTAGCCCATATATCCTGCACCGTAGCCCATATATCCTGCCCCGTAGCCCATATATCCTGCCCCGTAGCCCATATATCCTGCCCCGTAGCCCATATATCCTGCCCCGTAGCCCATATATCCTGCCCCGTAGCCCACATATCCTGCCCCGTAGCCCATATATCCTGCACCGTAGCCCATATATCCTGCCCCGTAGCCCATATATCCTGCCCCGTAGCCCACATATCCTGCCCCGTAGCCCATATATCCTGCCCCGTAGCCCATATATCCTGCCCCGTAGCCCACATATCCTGCCCCGTAGCCCACATATCCTGCCCCGTAGCCCACATATCCTGCCCCGTAGCCCACATATCCTGCCCCGTAGCCCACATATCCTGCCCCGTAGCCCACATATCCTGCCCCGTAGCCCACATATCCTGCCCCGTAGCCCACATATCCTGCCCCGTAGCCCACATATCCTGCCCCGTAGCCCACATATCCTGCCCCGTAGCCCACATAGTTAAGTACATCAACATCCCCTCAGAGTTTAGGGAATCTTTCCTTGGATGCAACAGAGTTTTCATACTGGTACATTCTTAGGGGCCAATGCTGTAAAATGACAAATATGTCCACCAGCATCTGCCTTTACTTAAGGAAAGTGTTTAAAATATTCCCAACATCAGTCAAACCTTCTAATTAAATGAGCAATATGTCCACCAGCATCTGCCTTTACTTAAGAAAAGTGTTTAAAATATTCCCAACATCAGCCAAACCTTCTAATTAAATGAGCAATATGTCCACCAGCATCTGCCTTTACTTAAGAAAAGTGTTTAAAATATTCCCAACATCAGTCAAGCCTTCTAATTAAATAATTTGAATAGGAGCTTTTTTTTCAAGACAAATAATTTCTTGCATTGTGGCAAATGTATAAAAAATCTGAAATATCTGTGTTTGGAAAATGAGACTGTCACTTAGACAACGCAAGATAAGGGAAATGTTGTCTGTTGATCATCCTCTCGGTACAAAATCAGTCAATAATTTTGTTGTGCATATCTCATTTTCCCTATCATTTTTGCTGCAAAGCCATTTGGCATAAATATGTATTTAAATATACAGAGAACGTATCTTTTTTTCAATCTGCTTTCAACGCTTACATTCATGTCATAGTCTCGTGAAGAAAAGAAGTATTTCAAATGTGTGCAATGTGTTTTGAGTTAAGGGACCAGGAAGCTTGCGTCAGACCGCTGTTGACTCAGACCATTAATGACCTAACAGGGTGGGTCATTGATAGCATGTGAAAGGGTGGTTCTCCATGTCGCTTCATTTGGATCATATTGAGAATTCTCCTTTGAGTGTCCCAAACTGCGTCTGTCTCTTTAACGACCACCCGGTTGTCATGTCTCGGCAGGTGACGTGCGTCTCACTGCAGAGGACTACACCAGGGCTCAGAAATACTGCAAGTACGCTGGCAGCGCCTTGCAATATGAAGACGTGGGCACGGCCGTGCAGAATCTGCAGAAGGCCCTGAAGTTACTGACCACCGGCAAAGAATGAGACCCATTGTCGCCCTGGCGTCGCTGTATCGCTGATCTGGGCCCTGAAGAACTGAGACTCCATTAGTCTGTACAGCGCTCCCAGCTGTATCCGTCTGAAGAAAGCAACTCTCTTCCCAAGTCTTCTAATCACTGTAAACAACAATGACATCTGTGTCTCCATGTGGGACTCGGTGGAGCTTCCAGCACGGTTGTCCATAACTAGATCGAGTCGGTCCCAAAAGACTTCTAGGCCGTATGCTAAACAGTGCATCTATCTTTGGCAAATATACACCTTATATTTTGTTTCCACATGCAACTGTCCGATAGATATTTTTGTGTAACACCAATCCCGTTTATGTTTTGGGGAAAAGCTCAGTTTGCATTTTATAAAGAAAACATCAACAATATTTCTTTGGAATAATTTAACATTCATTACAGTACAACTGACCGTAGATTATATATCATCCGTTCTCATGAAACAGAATATCTGCCCTTTACTGTTTTCAATACATTTTCTTGATTTTCCTTGTTTTTGCTTAACAGGCTTTAATTTCTGCATAAACACACTAATGTTTGGAATTGATCGATGGTTAGTGATCTGCTGGTATACACACATCTGCTTTGGTACACAGAGCTGTAGAAACAAGCTAGAGGAAGACTGCATATTTATGTTATATGATAATGACCTTTGGGAGATGGGGACTTTTGGGCCTGTTTTCTAGGCACATATTAAACTTGGTCCTGGACACAAAAAGACTGTTTAACGTATTCTGTGCCTGCTTGTTATTTAATGACATTAATTCATTTGGGTACGCCTCATCGATAAGTCCAAAAACATGTTTGACTGAGCTGTAGGACAAATCATCCTTGAGAACCTCGTTTCTGGTTTAGTTTTGTGTTTGTAATAGTTCTTTGTTTTCCATTTACTCGGTTCCTGTAGTCAATTTGAACTCTAAGTAAGGACTTACTCCCCTATTATTTAAACCAATCGATTGTGTTTATAATTATGTTGTTTATTTCCATGATGCTGTTTAATCTGGAGATCTCGAAATATGTCCGACGTGCTCCTAATGTGAATAGATTAATGCAGACTGCAGCTGCACCCTGAACAGATGTTCTTCCCTTTAAATTGATTCAACTAATTGACTCGTTATGGAACATGTCTTTAACAATTAAGATTTTCTGCTATTTTTTCTGCATCACTATGTAACAGTAATGGAACTCTCCTTTACTGTCTCCCATGTTTGTTTTATCACATTTAAAGAAATTACAATTTGGAAAATGACAAAATAACAGGGATCTCGAAGTTAACGAGACAGTCACCTCATAGATTCCTTTATGCACTGAAATTATAAGCTTGAAAATACACCTGTAATAAACTAAAAGGTTGCTGACTATAAAGTTTGGGTGAATCACACTGATATTTCTGAGCATTTGTTTATTAAGTGAATTCAATCAGGATGTGATGTTCCACCGATGAAGAAGAGCAACTATGAATACCAACTATTTTGGGTCTCCTAACGGGTTGGTCACAAACTTGGTGGTTCAGGCACTGAATACTGATTGGCTGGTAAACGTGGTCCATGTGGCAATATACTAAATATGTACTCGCAACAATAATGGCATAACGTTACAACATCTTGCACAAGAAGCTATGCCTTCTGATTGCCTAAACAAATCAACTTACAGATACAGCTGTACAGGCACAGATGTAACCAGTGGCAACAAACCGCCTCTTGGCCTGCCAACCTACGGTTGCTTTACACACCTGTAGCCACAGCAGCCAGGCACACATTAAATGTGACATCAGTGGTCCTGAAAAGACAGCGTCCATGTTACCCAGACACTCCGTCTGGTATTGCACACCGCTCATAAAAAGCATGGCAAACAATAGCAAGCACGTTCTAAGTTGAAAATGTCATCAGCTGAAGAGGAGGATGTATGTCGCAGGGTGGTCAAGCAATAAGCTGTTGATGCCCTGGCACATACTGTACATTACTACAGGGTGGTCAAGCAATAAGCTGTTGATGCCCTGGCACATACTGTACATTACTACAGGGTGGTCAAGCAATAAGCTGTTGATGCCCTGGCACATACTGTACATTACTACAGGGTGGTCAAGCAATAAGCTGTTGATGCCCTGGCACATACTGTACATTACTACAGGGTGGTCAAGCAATAAGCTGTTGATGCCACATACATTACTGCTGGGTGCTCTGGATTCTGACATGTTGCTCTTTCACAAAGAAAACTTGTTGCTATTGTTAAAAACCTACTGTTTTGTGGTACATGGCAAATATCTGAATGAGATCTCTCTGTGACTGGATACAGCGTATGTATCCCAAACCCCCAAGGTATGTTAACGCTCTCATGAGCCAGTCACCAACGCAGTTAAAGCAGTAAAATGTGACGTGATCTCAAACCCAGGTTATATGGTCTTGTGTACCGTGGCTATCAGCCAATCACCATTCAAGATTGAAACTTTATAAATACAAATGTTCTCACAAGTCCCAGAACGACCTGGACGACTTGTTTCTTGATGTCATCAAGGGTGTTGCTTTTCTTCATTACCTGCCTTTTGCCGTGAGGGTAACCAAAAGGACATTTTATCTCACGCCTGGCTGAACCATCACCAACAGCCTCTGTATTTGCCTGAGACGTCCTTCTAGTTGAAGGGATTCCTTTCAAATGTTCTATATTATGGATGCAAACAGACAAACCTGCCTATCATTTCAACAAGTTGAAAGAAATACCTTTAAATTAGAATCCATTAGCATTTTGAAATGTAAAGTGCTGGAATACAGAACAAAAAGTTTATATATTTTGTTAGATATTGCCGTAATACAACTCATATGGTTTACTTGAAATTATTCTAAATCAAAGGAAATTGTGTTTAATACATGCTTTGATATCAACAGGTATGACTAACAGTGAAATTCAAACCTTTCAATAATGAATGATACAAAACAGTAACACACAGATTAAACACCATGAATACCAAAGAAATTCAACCAAAAAAAACGCTACACGTTAACCTTGTTCATGTGGATTGGGAAGTTCTCTCCCCTCCTTTTCCGGTCGTCCCAAATCAGCTCGTTTGTAGAGAGATTGTTCTCCTGTTATCACATTGTCGGGTCTCTGACCCCTGACCTGAAGGTCATCTCATCATCTTCGGCGATCGGACCAACTACTGCTTTGTTATCAGCAATATGGGTTCCTAGGTGCTGTTAATGATGCTCATTCACACATACTGAAGGTGTTCCTCAGCGTGAGAGGAGAACGATGTGAATTGGTACTGAGATTGAGTGTCTATTGGAGCGGCTCCGTATGTGTCCTGGAGGACAGTGTTCTGATGGCACATGACCAGCTTTTCAGAGCATCCCATGCTTATAGATGAATATTACTACAGTCAATATGGCCCTTTACAAAAACAAAGCATGTGTAACCTTTTAAGAGCACTATATCAGGCCACTTGTATACACATTTACAATTACAGTGATATTATATCTGCACATGCGCCCTGCTCCATCTACTACAAAATGGCTAGAAGCTTAAGAAATATTACTGGCCGTTGTTCTAAAACTCACTATTGTGTTTGTATCAGGAGGTCGGTTGAGCATATTTCTATATTGAAGGAGAGCTGATTTATCTGGTATTAATTTATAAAGCACTAATCCAGAAACATTCATATTTAATAATGTTAATTTGTTACATATAAACTGGTTGACATGATTCCCATTTAAAATGCCATATGGTTTTATTTACACTGGTAGGCTATGTACCCCCCAGGGAAGGGGAACTATACAGATTTGAAATGGGATCAAATGTTGCCTTTAGGCTATTTAAAGTGCTAATTGATGTCCTGTATGATCATACATGCAACGTAAGTTACATGTATCACTTACATTTATGCGTTTTTGTATTAAATGCAGATAATTATTTGTTCAAATAAGTTAATATAATATAATATGCTCCCATGTATTAATCTTGTTTTATTTGCTAGATATTACTGGAAAATGTTCATCTTAATATCAGCATGTAACTGGTAGGCACTATTTAAGATTAATTAAATAATTAATCACCCACTTAAATTCTTATCTGGTTATGAATCATCCTGACCATATAGTTAAGGACCAAACAATGATTTTTTGTTTATTATCTTTTAAAACTCTGACCTTTCCAATAAATAATATCTTTCCCTTCATCATCATGGCATAGATAAGACATTGGCTTGTCAGCTCTATAAATGTCCGATCAACACTAAGCATCACTAAGCATAAGCATCGTGATTAAGTCATTGGACTTGTGAATATAAGACCAATTGGTCTGTTTTCTGTTCAGCGAAATGCATCTGCTGTTATAGAATTGGTAACGGTTTTCTTAACTCCGGGGACTTCATGCCTGCCTTTAGTTTAGGGGCCTTTATAGGGTGGGGCTCCAGAAGGAGCGTCCTCCATCCAGCTGTGTGCAGGACGCGGACCTGAATGGTAACACCGCGTCGGGCTTCAAGCATCCCGCCTAACTTGGAACAGGTTCATCTAGCGACAGGAGTACCCGACACACTCTCGGACCGGTGTATTTCGATATAAACACAGTGATTTGTTATTATATCTTAATTGTATCGGGAAAAGTCAGCGAGCCACGAATTTGGAAAAGTTGGCAAAGTTTTCCAAAACTGACTACTCCAGTCGGACGAGACAATTGGGAGAAATGATTCTTCAAAGAGACCAGCTCTCTCGCCAATAGGATAATGTAAGTTACCTGGACTTACCTTCTTATTGTCTTCTTTGAGGTGATACGATTGAGTGTCGGTTAATGGATATTGCAGTGTTATACTTAGCTAAAGCCTCTCAGTTGTTTTTTATTTACAGTAAGGTATACATTTTTTCTCCAATCACACACAACACTTTTGCTTATTTATACTTATGCATTTAAAGGGCCAATCCACAGTTACAACAATAGTATATCGCTCATCCCCGCCACTTTTTTCGGCAAAAACGGGTTGACATTAACTCTCACAAATACGTAGGAAGGAATGCAAGGACTGAACATGCTTGATTTTCCATATAAACATCACGGTATATAAATCACACTGTTTTCATTCATAGAGGAAAATAAGTTCTAGTTACTTAATAATACCTACATATAAACAACATAAACATAAAGTCTATACAACCATTTCAGATTTTAAATATTCTACTGAGACCCTTTGTTAAAAATACTGCTGAAGGGAACGGTTCCATTTGACCATGTAGGAGGGTTCATTTGTAGAAGGCTATGATTGAAATAAGTCCATGGTAAAAAAAGTAATATAAGTGATTTGCATAAAAATGCAACACTTTACCAACAAATTGTTTTATTTGATTGTTTAGTCATGTTGAAATTTGTTTCCTTGCATGTAAAAGTTAAACTTGATAGAAATTGGACATGTTATGTAAATTTACCTTAAAATCATAAAAATATTATAAACTGTAAGTGGGGAAGACGTAATAGTGTAACCTTGGTATTTTGATATAATACAACATTTTTGTCGACATTTATGCGGGTCAAAATAAGAATAAAAACTCCTGATAAATATGGCATATGATAATGATGACGTACACCAATTTAAGTTAATAAGTTGTAATTTCAGTCAAGGAATGGAATTTCTCTGGCGAATCCAATTGTTAACACTTCTGATGTTTCTATAAAAAATGTGTGTTTTCCAATGAGATGACATGCACTTAACTTTTACGCTACTTTGTCTTTCTTGGGTTGGTTTTATTTCTAATGTACCCAATGTTTATTAATTATTTCCCATTTCTGAGTGACAGGTTTCTTTTTTTGTTGGGAGTAAGTTTTTTTGACTCAGTGCCGAGCATGGAACAAATTGAAACGCGATGCAAACCTTGTTTTTGCACCTTCACTTTTCTACCAGCAAATCCATCTGTACAGAAGTACTTATTTTTAGCTAGTCTATATAAAACCAAAATACATGACCATTTTATAATGATGACAGTTAGTGATGTAAGTAATCCTTAACACATGACAGACTGCGTTGCCAGGGAATAACCACACACTTCAAAGGTGTGACAAGGCACTGGGCTGGCTGAAGGTCTGCATGTATCCAGCACTTTATATTACGTCATGATGTGATGTCCAGTGTATTCCATTAAACCATCCTGTAATATACACTGCAGTACAAAAGTTTGAGATCGTTTTAAAATGTCAATTTTTTTGGCAATTGACATGACATTAAATTGATCAGGAAATCAGTGTAGACAATGTTAAAGTTGCACATGTTTTTGTAGCTGTAGAGGCAGATTTCCAATGGAATATCTACATAGGAGTACAGAGGCCGATTATCAGCAACCATCACTCCTGAGATCAAATGGCACATTCTCATTTTGCAAATTCTGTATTCTATATTATTTGAGTATCTGTAGCGTCAGAAATTGTGGATTTGACCGCCAGGTTCTGGGCTGCTCCAGTGGTGCTCCTGTGGTGCTCCTGGTCAGCACTGATACCTTGCGATTGTGGTCTGTGGAGAGACAAACCACAAAATGGTGACATTGTTCTGGAATGGTTAGAGGATTATCATAATAAGTTCAAGGTGTCACCCTGGTCAATTGAGCGTCTGTGCCAACTGACAAGTCCAAGGCGGCTCCGCCTCGCATCTTACAGGACTTGGAGGATCTGCTGCTAATGTCTTGGTGACAGATACCTCAGGACACCTTCGGTGGTCTGCTGCTAATGTCTTGGTGACAGATACCCCAGGACACCTTCAGTGACCTGCTGCTAATGTCTTGGTGACAGATACCCCAGGACACCTTCAGTGGTCTGCTGCTAATGTCTTGGTGACAGATACCTCAGGACACCTTCAGTGGTCTGCTGCTAATGTCTTGGTGACAGATACCCCAGGACACCTTCAGTGGTCTGCTGCTAATGTCTTGGTGCCAGGTTCCACATGACAGCTTCACTGGTCTGCTGGTAATGTCTTGGTACCAGGTTCCACATGACACCTTCCCTGGTCTGCTGGTAATGTCTTGGTGCCAGGTTCCACATGACACCTTCACTGGTCTGCTGCTCATTTGCTTGGTACCAGGTTCCACATGACACCTTTACTGGTCTTGTAGATTCCATACCTTGGCTGGTCTGTGCTGTTCTGATAGCAAGCAGAGGACCAGAAGCATAGTAGGCATGAAGGTCGTAATGTTTTGGCTCTTCAGCTCGTATTTATTCAGATTTGACAGTTTATAGTGTTTTACATACATATAAGAACTTAGTGCCCAGAGAGATTGATTTAAAAATGTTCTCAGACAGTCAACATCAATATTAACAAAGTCAACATTCCGCATCAATGATCCAGCTTAATGTTATTTCTGCTTTAAACCGAACTAATCTAAATTAGAGAGGTGCGCTAGGGTACATTCCACTACTTAGATAGCATTTCTCAATTTCAGTTGGGCGCACCTACGCCCAGCCGGCAGTGGAAACCCCATAACTCTAATGTGTAAGACTGGCCTACAACGGTGAACTGCCTGATCCGATGGATGCTTCTGCTCCACTGCGTTCCATTAGGACTTTATACTATCGTGTTGGATACATCATTTAGCAAAACATCGTAAACCCGGTTTATAATTTCTACAAGTTTTCATTTCCATAAAACGTTTTAATTAAGTGATTTATCTGGTGCAACTAATGTGTAAGAAATGTGTGTTACTTGGATTTCACAACCCAGAACATGTTCATCAATATGTTGTCATAAGCGGAACATTTACAGGCTAAATATACAGCTGCCAGGCATTCCTTCAGGTCCCACACGGAGAACCTCTCTCTGACACGACAGAAAATATGAGATGTTGTGAGATGATGTCATGGACAGTCTGTCGAAAGATAAATGAATAGCATTGTACCTGCTCCAGGTGGGGACTTCATTCAGTCCACTAAACTTGGGTATTTAATTAAAAATTAAGACGGTCCTGCTCTGATAACTCTGCACGTGATGACACGGCAACACAATGAGACACAGTTAAAAGAGGGGAATGTGTGAGGTGAGACGGACAGCCTACACAATACAAAGATGCATAAAGGAGGTTCGTGAGCACCAAAGGTGAATATACCTTGAGTAAAAAATGCATTCCTACTCGATTAAATATTCATATTAATAACATCTTTATCTAGATGGCCAACTACAGCACATTGTGTTAATATGAGTGCTTAGCATCAGTGGGTTTGACGGATATTCATTTAGCAGAATGAAAATTCACCCTGTCCACCAGAAGAATGAAGTCTTTATGTCGTCCCAATGGGACCAAGTGACCGCTGTGCGCATGTTTTGCATTCGTATTTACATTTTCTGCGAGAAACAACTGAAAACAAAGAACACTTATTATCTAATGGCAGGAACTGAATGAATTGATGTACTAAGTAGACAATTCGTTCACTTATGTTCACTAAGCCCTGATGTTATAGATGATTTAGATATAAGATGTAGTTGCATAATTCATTGTTCTTGTTGTTTTTGACATTTGGAACCTCTACTGGGTACGCTGTACGAAAATGTATAGGCTTTTTGTTTTCCTTCCTCCTTTAACACAAGTATATTCATCCATTATTAATATACATATCAATCAAGAAAGTATTTGTGTAGCTTTGTTGTTTGTGTTCAGTCTTCTGTGCCAGATCAAAACCAGAATCCGAATCAGGTTTATTCGCCAAATCTGTTTACACACACAAGGAAATCTTTCTGACCACGAGCTGCAGCGTTAGAACACACATTTTAAGACATGTTAAGACGTACACAAAACAGTGCAAACAGAGCAAAACACACAACGCGAACAGTCAAGAGACCCTGCCTATTTGGCTTAACTGGGTAAATATAGAATGCGTAGAATGTATCTGAATAGTGCGAAAGAGCAATTTCCAGGTTCAAGGATCATGTATATTCAATAGAAAGGTTGTGGAATAAAATGGTCACAAGGGGAAACGGGCCAGTTATTCACTAATGACATTGTCCTTGTTTTTTAACGACAATAAGATCTCCATGAGGAAAATGTCAGCTTGCCTTAGGCCTCTCCTGATTAGTATCTCGTTGGATCGTTTCATGACATGACGGCAATGAACGTGATACTGCTACAATATACAATACCGTTGTTGTCATATAAATAAAATATGCCATAGCCTTTGTGTGGGTGGCCTATTCAGACTCCAGATCACTTTTCTCTCCGCTCCTTTTGCTTCCAAGGTAGTTGTACCTGAATTGGCATTGTTATCATCTTTGCTATCATCTGACAGGGATTTTAAGGGGAGACATGTGAAGATGCCCCGAGTCTCCGGGTTTATTTTGATGCCAGTGAATTAATATGTAGGGAGGAAAGTGATTACGTCCAGAGAATTCATTTATAGTGTCTCTTGAACTGCAAACAAAAAGATGCTTAAAACATTTGGAGGCTGTAAATAGATATTTTGAACCTCCTTCCATTACCAACGAGGACTCAGGCAGCATCTAGAGTAATTGGCATTAATTAAGCCCGGACAAAACATGGCTAATGGGTAACGAAGCTAGTGTTTGATGAAGTGGAAAAGCCATCCATCCAGAGAGTGAGATCCCATCAGTGTAGCGGAAATGAACCGAGACAGCACACTCTGTTAGATGTGGGAGGTCAGAAAGCTTTTTACATACTCTACATCCAGGCTGTATGAATTCAGAAGAAAATGTTTTCTGTTGACAATTATTCAAGCCTAGTCGTGATATTCCTGAAACGTTAACTCTACAAGTAAAGGGATTGTATGTTGTCATGTATGGAGCGGCGTAATGCGGTGGAAGCCATGTGCAGAGCCAGTTGATCTGTTCCAATCCACGTTTATTTTACATAGAACATAAAACAAACCGAGAACGGCGAAAAAGGGCTAACTGGGCTAATGAAAACAAAGTGCGCGTGTCGCGTCTTATAATACCAATACAAAAAACCCACAGTAGCAACAGCAAACGTACACAGCACTCACCTCTAAACCAGCGTGACATAGAATAATGCTAAGCAAGGAGTGACTTGCTAGCGACCCCTTTATATCCCTCATGATTATAATTACAAACAGGCGTGAGACAAACGTAAACAAGGAAGTGCATCACCGAAATATGTCCGTGTAGCAACGCCACCACACCAATCGTGACAGTATCCCCCACTAAAAGGCTAGCTCCCCAGATAGCCGAACGGAAACACAAAAACAAAACAAGGGAGCAACAGGGAGAGAACCCACAGTCAAACCCAAAAGGGTCAGTCCAGGACCGCAGGTCCAGCCCTGAATAGGCCTCGGTGGCCTGAGAGGCCGCCATCTAGTGCGGCTGAGAGACCGCCATCTTGTGCGGCTGAGAGTGCGTTGTGGCGGCGGCCATCGTGGGCGACGTGGCGGCGGCCCTCGTGGGCGACGCGTGGCGGCGGCCATCGTGGGCGGCGTGGCGGCGGCCATCGTGGGCGACGTGGCGGCGGCCATCGTTGGCGTAGTCGTGGCGGCGGCCATCGTGAGCGAGTCGGGCGGCGGCCATCGTGAGCGGTCGTGGCGGCGGCCATCGTGAGCGTAGTCGTGGCGGCGGCCATCGTGAGCGTAGTCGTGGCGGCGGCCATCGTGAGCGTAGTCGTGGCGGCGGCCATCGTGAGCGTAGTCGTGGCGGCGGCCATCGTGAGCGTAGTCGTGGCGGCGGCCATCGTGAGCGTAGTCGTGGCGGCGGCCATCGTGAGCGTAGTCGTGGCGGCGGCCATCGTGAGCGTAGTCGTGGCGGCGGCCATCGTGAGCGTAGTCGTGGCGGCGGCCATCGTGAGCGTAGTCGTGGCGGCGGCCATCGTGAGCGTAGTCGTGGCGGCGGCCATCGTGAGCGTAGTCGTGGCGGCGGCCATCGTGAGCGTCGTCGTGGCGGCGGCCATCGTGAGCGTCGTCGTGGCGGCGGCCATCGTGAGCGTAGTCGTGGCGGCGGCCATCGTGAGCGTCGTCGTGGCGGCGGCCATCGTGAGCGTCGTCGTGGCGGCGGCCATCGTGAGCGTCGTCGTGGCGGCGGCCATCGTGAGCGTCGTCGTGGCGGCGGCCATCGTGAGCGCGCGTGGCGGCGGCCATCGTGAGCGCGTGCGGCGGCCATCGTGAGCGTCGTCGTGGCGCGGCCCTCGTGGGCGGCGATGCGGCAGCCATTGTGGGCGGCGATGCGGCAGCCTTTGTGGGCGGCGATGCGGCAGCCATTGTGGGTGGCGATGCGGCAGCCATTGTGGGCGGCGATGCGGCAGCCATTGTGGGCGGCGGCGTGACGGCAACAGCCATCTTGGGCGCTGGCGTGACGACGGCAACCACCTTGAGCGCTGGCGTGACGACAACAGCCATCTTGAGCGCTGGCGTGACGGCGGGAGCCATCGTGGACGCTGGCGGGACGGTGGCAGCCATCTTGGGCGCTGGCGTGACAGCGGGGGCCATCGTGGACGCTGGCGTGACGGCGGCAGCCATCTTGGGCGCTGGCGTGAAGACGGCAACAGCCATCTTGGGCGCTGGCGTGACGGCAACAGCCATCTTGGGCGCTGGCGTGACGACGGCAGCCATCTTGAGCGCCGGCGTGACGACGGCAACAGCCATCTCGGGCGCAGGCGTAGCGGAGGCCATCTCGGGCGCAGGCGTAGCTGAGGCCATCTCGGGCACAGGCGTAGCTGAGGCCATCTCGGGCACAGGCGTAGCTGAGGCCATCTCGGGCACAGGCGTAGCTGAGGCCATCTCGGGCGCAGGCGTAGCTGAAGCCATCTCGGGCGCAGGCGTAGCTGAAGCCATCTCGGGCGCTGGCGTGGCGGAGGCGATCTCTGGCGTCAGATCTTGAAAGTCCAGCCATGCCTTCCACCACGCCCTAATGACAGCCGGGGGCTGCTTATGTAACCCCTCCGGGGATTTCTCTGTCCCGGAGGTAGGTGGTCGGAAAGGGTCTTCCCCCGGCGGGGGTAGTGGCTGTAGCTCCAGGGGTTTTCTTCCCCCTGTCTGCAGCCCCGGAACAGTGGGCGGTGTCTTCTGCCCGCCCCAGCCGACGTCCGATGTTGCGGGGACTAGTCGACTGAGGACGGGGTCCCATAGCAGGGCGTCTTCCAGGGAGTCCTCCTCCACTCGCTCGTAGAACGCTTCCTCATCATCCGAGGAGAGGGAGTCGGACCCCCAATCACCCTGCCAGGTGTAGCGCTGCTCCTGCTGCTCCGTGGGTTGACGGTGAGCTTCATACCTCGGAGCGCTATAGCTTGCCCCTCCGAGGAATCCACTCACCGTCCGGCTCTGCGGGCTTCTTGGGTGGCTTAGCATTCTGTCATGTATGGAGCGGCGTAATGCGGTGGAAGCCATGTGCAGAGCCAGTTGATCTGTTCCAATCCACGTTTATTTTACATAGAACATAAAACAAACCGAGAACGGCGAAAAAGGGCTAACTGGGCTAATGAAAACAAAGTGCGCGTGTCGCGTCTTATAATACCAATACAAAAAACCCACAGTAGCAACAGCAAACGTACACAGCACTCACCTCTAAACCAGCGTGACATAGAATAATGCTAAGCAAGGAGTGACTTGCTAGCGACCCCTTTATATCCCTCATGATTATAATTACAAACAGCCGTGAGACAAACGTAAACAAGGAAGTGCATCACCGAAATATGTCCGTGTAGCAACGCCACCACACCAATCGTGACATATGTATGTTTAGATAGTGATACAAATGAACACTTTGTTTATTATAGAGGCATGACCAACAGCTTTAATTTATTTTCTGTCCTAATTATATCAAATACATGGTCAGGTAAAAGAACGAGCATTGTTTTTCAGTCGTTGTATGATGCACATTTGTATTCAGTCGGATACACTGGCTATCTCTGCAGGTAATTTTAACTGACACTGATGAATAATGTATTATTATATAACATAACACAATACACCCTACCGTAAACACTTTCAGAATAATAAAGTTTTCCGTGCCACAAAAACACAACTCGAACGTTCAAAATGAATCTAAATTGCGGACACAACAGAATGACTAATGATACTGTAACATAGTGTACTGTCAGTTTGCATACAGTATGGTCTGCATGCATACGACTGGCCTTTTGAAAACGGCACTCAATACATCTTCATCTTGATTGTGATTCGCAGGCTGTCTAACATCTGTGGAGGATGGTGGCGCTGGAAGTTCCGTTATGTCCTGGGGATTGCACTATTCTGGATGTCCTTGCAAAGACTAGGTAAACAGGCCGATTTAAAATACCACACAAATGGATGTGGATTCATCGTTATTCTGTACTCTATCTGTGTTCTATTTCCTTTTGTTCTTGCCTTTCTTTTTTCTGGTTAAGTGATTATGCTTTCAACCTCTGCTTTCTCTGGTCTGTCCTTCCATTAACACTAACAGCCGTTGTTTTACGTGCACATTCAGAATTGTTGGACACCTGAAGGCAGCGTTGTATACAAGTGGAAGAGATTGATATTAAAACATGCCTACTCGATCAGTGTAAAGACAAACTACTCCCCTGGCAGATGTTATTCGTTTTTACAATCTCCTAATTAATGATAACTTACTGTAGATGTATTGAACGTATAATACATCTAGTCTTAACAGTTAAATAAATAATTACAGTTCAAGAGAATTGTGGGCAGTTAGGACTTGAGTTAACACATCAAGGAATACCAGTGAAGGATACATTCTGTCAGTATTCAAGACCGGATAGTGTCACGTTAAACAGCGATGACATCACAGTTTTCATTTACCACCTCTGGGTACTCTCGATAAGGGTTTCAGATTTCAGGTTTCATTAGCCTACAGTAACCGACCTTTGAACTGGTTGAACGATTTCCCGGGGATATCATGCAAATACGTTAAATGCGTGCTTTAGTGAATTTCCATTTTCCCATGTGCGAGTCTTTGAAATAGGCACCCAGAAGAAATAACACGTAGAATGTGTATAAGGTTGCCGTAGGGTGCCGTTAGATTCTCTAAAGTCTTTACGGTTATCTTGAGTC
Source organism: Dallia pectoralis (assembly GCA_029465975.1). Lineage (NCBI taxonomy): Eukaryota > Metazoa > Chordata > Actinopteri > Esociformes > Umbridae > Dallia > Dallia pectoralis. The sequence goes on from CM055734.1 coordinate 10,233,607, forward strand.
CCGTGTAATAGTCTAATGTGTGTATACTATCCCTTCTTGGGCCAAATAATGCCCTCTGTTTGGTTCAGGGCTGAAAGCTGGAACAACTTCTCTCCCTTAAGACTGTTTGTTTATGCTATCTTTATATTATATTAAGCTTGACAGATTTTTTTCTTTTCTAATAGTTTCAACATGTATCTTATGTATGTTTAACCCCCAAAAATATTAGCATAGTCGTTCTGTTAGTGACTATTGGTGGGTATTGGCAAGCAGAGACAGCCTAAACAGTTACAGTTCTGGCCTGTGTTCAGATACGGCTTGGATCATATGAAATTTAGTGCTGGCATATTTTTAAGCATGTTTTCAATGCCGGGGATAGAATCAACCTCGTTATCTCGCAATTTAAAAAAAATAAAATGGCTGCACTGTTTCGCAATTAATAATAATGTCTCTTATCACTAAAACAAAACAATATCAGAATGATTAGGAATATGAATCAATAAGTACAAGATTTCTTTGACTGTTATTACACTTTCTTTAAGTGGAAAATCTGAAGCGACAATCTCTTCACTTAGACATTTAAACATGTAATAATTACATCCACATTGGAATCTGGCTCCATGGAAAACTCCCATTTGCGTTTAAAATTTGTCAGTCCAGAAAATATGATGTAATAGTGCGCAGAAATCTGCTATCACACTTTGATATAATGTGTGGGTGTGGATTTTGCATGGTCTCAGCAGAGCAAACAAAACACACACACACATGTATATATATATATAAATATAGAAATGTGTTTCTCAAACTTGGCAGGGATGTCCTGTGCTCCGTTATGTCCCAGCGCTACAACTCCTTTTTGTTTAAACTAAGGGTCACACATCTGGATCACCCCTTCCTCTTTCCCTCGTCTTCTCTGCACCTTCTCAGCTCCCTGAATGACAGACTCAATTATTCCTCTCGGGACAGGTTCCAGGTGACATTGGTATCACAGGTGAGCTGTCAGTGGGCCATCAGGGGCCGATTGAAGGCACTACTGTAATCTGGAGGATTAAACCTGTTCGGATATCTTCTATCTGACTTGGCTTTTAGGAATTATTTTTAGGTCATTGGAGTCAGTGGTTTGAGTCAAACAACATTACACCCCTTGGCATCATCTCACTAAAACCTCTTGTCCTGCTAAAATGAGCTTTTAGATCAAACCTTGTTATTAAAGCAGACTCACTGTCCTTTAACGTTTCCAGTTGTTTTTTCTGCTGCAACAGCGTAAGCATTTTATTGCAAGGTCTGCTTTGTGGTTCGTACCACGACAACAGGATTTTGTTTAGTCTTACATTAATGTATCCTTCAGATTTGTATGCTTTCAACCACAGAAATATTGAAAAATCTTTGACATTGCGTTTGTTCAATGCTGTCCTGTAAACAATCACAATTTTCTGACCTGCAATTATCGAACGCATTCAATTCGGAATGGAAAAATCTTTGCGAACTGAAAACAGAGTATCCTTTTTATTATAGAGCCCATTTGGTTTGTCAATTGGGCCGGGCTCAAGCTGGTTATTCATCACGTTGACTAACATGTAATTGCCAGGAATTAGTTACACGATGAAGTGCATTGAATCGTTTCATGAATGGCATTAAAAATTTATACCATCGTGTGTGTGTGTGTGTGTGTGCGTTCGGGTGTGTCCTATGGGCCCATGTAAGTGCAGAATGATACAGTAAACAGAGGCCTTGACAAGAACTGCGTAGCGGTCAGGGCTAAGTATGTCTCAGAGGGCTATGAGCCGTGTTAGCGAAAATGGGTAAACATAATTTAACATGTTGTTTTTCCTGTTCCACTCCACACACTGCCAGTCCCTCACAACAGCTCACATGCAGACAGGCACGTCCAGAACAACATAGGGTATTCCAGTAGCATTATTCCATCCAATGGGGATTTCACTCCTGAAAAACAGAGCCAGTCCTGTTGTCAGATGTTGAATATTACCGTTGCTTGTTTATTTAATTCCCGAGTGTGCAAGGAGTTTGTTCATGGCTGTTTTTTTGTTGGAAGCGATTCTGGCTGGCTTCGCTAAACGTTAACCACGGCAGCAGAACGTCAGTTGTCTTCAGTCCTTTGTTTAGCTGTGCTATGTAACGGCTGAGGCATCACCCTCGTTGTTGTCTAATGTGTCTTCCTCACTCACACACGTTCTGAAACCGAGATCGGGACATCCAATCAAAATCAAACAATCAATCTCGACAATTTCAAACATGCGTTCACATTTTCAATAAGTCAATTTAATTACGTTGACCGTCTGTTTTACGTTAGCTCAGTTTGTTCGTCATAATTCATGTTCATAACACGGAAAAACATGATCATTCTAATTTAAAGCAGCGTGGATCCATGTAAGGAATTGTATTGCAAACCAGTGTATTATCACGCCCTCCTGGACGCAGAATGAGAAAACACTCACGGGCTTGCCAACGTAGTGAGTGGTACATTTAGTGGCAACAGGTAATAAAGCTAATTAGCTTTGCTATTTGAACTAGGCCTTATTCCAAGAATGTTCTTCACGGGTTTAATGTTTACACCCTTCTTACTTTGCTAGTTCTGTGGTGTTTTAATAGAATTAAGGTCGTCGATTGTGGAAATAACCCCAACTAATACTACATGTAAAATGTATTCGTAAATTTGGACGACTCTCTGTAGCTTGTCTCCTATTACATAGAAATGTAGGTTACAAAGATACCGTCAATTGGTTTGTGCAAATGGAGCCACAGCAAATACCAACGCCTACATTCTTAGAGGAAATTAATCAATGTTGGATTAAATGCCTGTAAGAATGATTTGTTACATGAAGCATTTACATTTAAATGTGTTTTGGAACTTGGGGTTTGGTAGCAATTAGAAATTAGACAGAGAATGCTAAAAAAGAAACCCTCAGATAACCCTTCTGTTATGGTATGTAAGTTAAAAAAATATGTCTCGTCGTTTCTCTTTTGATCGGACCAGAAACCACTTTGCACACCTGACCACAGCCCCAGAACCCACTGGGTGTGCATCATTGTAACTCTAATTCCCATGTTACATGTATGATACGGATGGTTATCACAGCCATAACACGCGTTGACTGTACTTCCTCAGTTATCATATAAGCTCTCGCTGCTCACTTTGTATCAGTTTGTCTCATTATATAAACATATATTAACCCTTTTATATCTCTGTTTGGATATGTTCTAGTGTTATAGGTAGATGAACAGCCATTTCATTATAGCACTTATCTTCTATTTGACCACATGGCTGCTGTGTGGTCGAAGAGATGTCCCCTGTGTCATTCATTGAGACAAATGAGAGAGGTTATCCAGATGTTTCACCTTCCACAGTAGTCTAGTCACAGTATTATAATCACAGTAGTCTAGTCACAGTAGTCTAGTCACACTAGTCTAGTCACACTAGTCTAGTCACAGTATTATAGTCGCAGTAGTCTAGTATAACTAAAACAAAACCCACACATAGCATCAGTATGACACACCAAATAAAGTCTAGTCTGTTATTTAAACTGTGAACATCTTTACACACTGTCCAAAAGTGTTTAAACGCTTTCACTTGAAATACTATAACTCCATGAATCTCCTTTCTTTCCGTAACTACAGTAATATGGCCGCTACCGGTAATACACGTTCAGATGGTAAACAGGAATAACATGTGCAGCACTTTGTACTTGGCAGGTGATTGTTGCACATGGCTGAGGGCAGGCCTCTGTAAAAGACTATACTCTTAATGTTGTATGAGTTGCCAGTCAGTAAAGCCATTCATTAAAGGTAACTCTAGATGTCTCTTTTCAAGGTTTATTATATCTAAGGGTTGGAGTTGTGAAGAGACAATCTTTAGATGTGGAAGTTTCTAAAGAAAGCAAGCAATGTTTTTGTATCGTTTCATTTTGCCAGTTCTGTAAATGTTGTTGCACGTTACTGCTGGTATCTCCAAACCATATGGAATTCCCCTGCAGCATAGCTGGTTTATCTAGCATGTAATATGTATAAAGACTCATATTGCTTTGCATATTTTACAAGGTGCTTTTGGACAAACGGACGGTCCGTTTAAGCTGTAACTTGGTCAGTTTGAGTTAGTGGATTTCCCTTTTTTGTGACCTCTTGTATCATTGTGCTGTGGGTGCATGTTGGCACGTATACCCGTACCCCAGGAGGACTGTAATCTAACCCAGCATCAGGCAGTCATTGTTAGGTGCATAACACTTCTAATGAGTTGATTTTCTAAGGCAAGGACAACTCTGGCCTGGAATCAGGCAATAAACAAAACATTTGGTGTTGGAAGGCTTAATTTCCAGTTATTGGAAAATTTGGTCTTTAT